>JAUELK010219627.1:0-10300 GCA_031471215.1 Gastropteron pacificum | reverse complement strand
CTGTGCTGACTCGATTTGGATTTGAGAGTATTTTCTTATCCACCACCAGGTGTACTCTTGGAAAAGGTACTTTGTCATGCCTTTCTCACCTCACCCAGGTGTAAAATGGGTACCCGACTTTAGACAGTGAAAGATCTTGTCAGAATGTTGGTGAGGGCGCCGGCAGCACTACGTGCCGACCAGACAACATTACCAGTATGTCTCCCAGGAGGTTGAGATGGCTTTGGAATGGAACAGGTCTGTCGGGGTAATAATATGCTGTAAAGCGCTTTGGGCCCACTTTGTGGGGATAAAGCGCTATAATATAAATGATGTTATTATTATTATTATGAATTCAAACCATTCATTACATTCTCATTCACTAAATCTATACTTAGCCAAGATGTGTCTGAATTCAATCACAATTGAAGGCCCCTGCATTTGTAAAAATTGTTTCCACAGTTTGCTTGTGCAAACACTCCATGAGCACAACCTCAGCCATGTCCTCACAAAGTCCCAACAGAGATTATGTTGTGAGCCAAGTCTATCACAATAGGAATCCACGGTGAGTTTTGACGATTGAGATCATCATAACTGTATAATAGTAATAATGAGTTGTGTGTATGGTGTTTTTAATGAAGAATTTGCTTTGCCCTTTCTGTTTTAATGTTTGTTTGTTTTTTAGATGACTGTGTCCAGGGGGGTGGGGGGTGGGGAATATGGTACAGTGTGTATTCTGATTATGCTGTATCACATATATTGTCATGCATTGCAGAAATCTTGAAAAGATGGCCCTGGCTCGTAAGAGATTGGGATGGAAGTTGACAGCTCCACGAAAAGACTATTATCATAAGTAAGTTGCAAAGTATCCTGAAATGACAAAAACATATTAAGCTGTTTTAATGTATTAAAAGTAAATTTTAAAAGGGTGATAAGCAAAGTCAGAAAGGGAAAATCAGGATAACTTGACAAGTTCTAAATTAATCTAAGAAGTGGCTTCAATTGAAACTTTAGTCATTACTGATGCTCTTTAACATATAGAGATATTATTTCTATGATTTAAAAAAAAAAAAATTGGGGGGGGGGGATGGGGTACATGAAAGAGAATTAAATGACAAGTGAATTTGGTCCTCAATGTCAGCTTTACTCAAAGTCAAAATTAGGAGAAAAAAAGTTATCTATCATTTTGTATTAATCATAATTTTCCAGTATATAGAAATTGACAACGACACATGTTTGTATATTTCCACCTTTCATTTTGAATGTACTGTAGTATTGAAATAATTGTGTGCCTTTGTCCCAGGTTAGTGCTGACCCTGAGCAATCGTCACTCGGAGGGGGTCCTGGAACACTTTGCTGGGGAGAGAGTCTTGTCAGCATCAACCAGGGAGTGGGCCATCAGGAATCAGCTGCACAGGTGAGTACAGGAAGGATTAATAATAATGATAATAATAATAATATTTCTAACATGCATTTTCCCCATTCTGTGGGCTCAAGGTGCACAATAGTAATACATGTATTGCAACTAGTACTACTACAAATACAATGGCATACAATGTGCTTGGTGTGTCTACCATTGAAGTTAAATCAAATGTGCTAGGTTAATATCCCATTGTAGCATGATGACTCGACTTTACATTTAGTAATAGAGTAGTAGATCATTTTCTCCTCTTCTACATAAGGTGTGCCCTTGGGCAAAGTATTTTGCCCAACCATACTCAACTCACTGCATCAAGGTTCAGGCGGGGAACCAGACCATAGTCAGTGAGTTGGTTGAGTTCTAGGCAAACCAACTGGAATGCCTCTCAGAATTATGAAATGAATCAGATCTGTCAGAGCAATAATAGCTGTTTAGCGGTGTTGCATCTACAAAAAAAAAGCATAAAAGATTTGACCCAGTGACACATACATGGAGAAAAATAACTTCTTTTGAATGTTTTCTTTTTCATTTTGTATTTCATGCTCCTTACAAAAGAGCATAACTGATTTGATTTGACTGAGGTCACTACAACATCATAAAACTAAAACAGATGTGGCCTCCTGTGTATTTCAGCTGTTCAGATGTATCTGCAAGTGAAAGTGTCGGACGTGTCTTGGCCAGCCGATGCCTGGAGAGTGGTTTGACCGAAGTTTTCTTTGACAAGACAGAAGTGGATCTTACCTCTATCAAGGTAAGAAAGCACAAGCCCTCTCATTTCATTATGTCTGTGAGGTATAAGCACATGTTTGCCCCCTGGCCGAAACAAAGTTATCATATTGAATATTGCTGTATCATTATGATGAGTATACTCATTCCAGTTAGTTTTATTGAATTGTCATTCCACAAATCAAGAATATGATAACTTCTTGAACACACAGTTTTGTAGCTAGGGTATTACTAGGACATATCTAATAGATGTGAACAGAACTTGTGGGATGCCATAATAAATGTAGTCACTATTTTGAATGAAATTAATTTTCTAATATTTTCAGCATGGAATCTAAAAGATCTTGTGTAATGTGTGTGTGCACAGGTTCAGAAGTTCCTTCAGGCATTCAAAGACCTGGGCATCTCACTGACTGAGTCTGACATGATTGTTCCAGAGCATGAAGAAGGCATCAATTATGAGGGCTACAACAGATACAATGAACCCAAACAATGGCAAGATGACTACCAAAAAGAGTGAAAGTGCCTATTCCTGCATGAGTTTTGTTTTGTATCTGGGGCTTTATACAATGTGTGATGTTCAGGGATTTTGTTGTATGTTTGAACAAACAAAAAACAGACTTCAACACTCAAGTCTGTCAGCTCTGTGACAATTAATATGATCAGGGAGGCATTGTAATGCAAACTCTTCCGTTGATCCACCTCTCAAATACATAGAGAGTACAGTGTATAATTCATAGTCAGTGAAAGTGGAAGAAGAATATGAGACCATCAATAGATGTGAAATTAACCTGGGAAGTTTAACCCAATGATGCAACTATTAAACAGTAATCATTTTACCTAACCTTTTGGGAATAGCAAAGTGCTTCCAACGTGTCTTCTGTATGGGATGAACAGACATTAAGATTTTGAGTGGAGACTGACTTTAAACAAATTTGAAAACAGATGTACCGGTAGTGTATGGCGTACCTTGAGACATGTAATTTAATTATGAGAAGAGTGATGTGTGATATTTTCATTGTGTGTTGATACTAGTTAAGTTTTAGCATGGTGCAATGTTTGAATGTGAGACAAGGAAGTGAGAGTGTGCTGAAGATTATGATCCATACAAAATCAGTTGTTGAGATCACTACCATAGCGAATGTCCCATGGAAAAACCTTGGAAACTTATTCTATTCAATAAAAAAAAAACTAGAATACAGTCTAGTTTGATTTTCCTGTTTATGAATCTTTGACTTACATTGCATTATTTTGTTTGTATTTTATTGGTTTAATAATGATGAAAAAAGAAAAGCATCAACAGTTCATGTAGCACATATATTTTACCAATGAAACATGGTTCCTTCCTGTGCAACTAAAATGTAGTCTACTTGTCAGCTGCCCATCCAATCAATGACAGATTTAACTTTCCAATTTACACTCTGCTGAGACTGAGACACAAAAACATTTGTCGTTCTTTCTCATCATTCTGTCTCAATCATATTTAGACCATTCACATCGTTAAGAGTAAGACCCAAATAAGGAGAATGCTTCTGGCCATTAGAAAAAACAATTGACAACAGCGAGTTGTGATTATGAGTGAAATTTTGAAGCTGGAGAAGACAGTAGAGGCAAACTTTACAGAAATGTGAAAACTTTTTGCCATTGGCAGGACTGTAGCGAGAGTATCCTGCTGTACATACACGAAAGCCTAAAATAAAAGATCAACAGATAGTGGTCTCAAAAACAAAAACGGAAAAGACCGTTCAAGGAGGAGGATGTGAATGAAGCTCTCTACATTTGGATTATAGACAAACTGGAGCAGAATGCGTGCTTAAATCTTCAAATTTTGAGAATCAAGGTGACAGAATTGGCCCTCGAACTAGGCCACCATTAAAAAAGGAACAGGGTGATATTGGTAAATGCCCGATCCGCCTAACTGCCCACTTTTCTTGTCACCCGAGGACCGGGCACTTAGGTGGAGACCACTGTTATTACATACACTGTAATAACTTAGGCTATGTCCATCCACTGCTGGATGTTAGCCCTCCACTCTTGATCTCTGATGCTCTCTCTTTCTAGCTGTTTGGGTCCATTTGTTTCCTTCCCTTGCCTTGATGTCATCCGACCACCTTATGTATGTTAGGGCGTCCTTCCTCTTTTTCATTTATTTACATGGTGTCCATCTAGTGGTACGGATGGTCCATCCGTTGTCTTTCATTCTGGCAACATGTCCTGCCCATTTCCATTTAGTGACTTGTTTTGTTAAATCTTGTATATTTGTCCTTTTTCTGATGTCATCATTTAGCAAAGGGCTTTCAGATTTCCGCGCGGAAATTCCGCGTTTCTCATTGGCAGCCCTGCATTATAAAGCAGTACCCAACACAGGTAGAACAAGGCGTAATATTATAGATCTAGTAATACTAATCCTGCAAACACAACTAAAAAGAACAGCAGTGAGTTGAAAGCGCTTTTTTCTTGTTACACTTTGTGCAGCATTTCATATTGAGGCATACTGATCAAACAGGACGATTACTACTGATGATGTCTTAAAACTACTGAAAATTAGGTGAGAAATTACTGCGGGGGGTCGAATGTCTTGGACCACGCTAAGTTCAGGGGTTGGCATCATTTCTCACTGAGAGCCCTGTTAGCACCTTGTCCTACTTTTAGTTTGTTGTTTAAGCTTTCTTCTTTCCATTTGTCTTTGTGTTCTGTTAGTATGTTTCTCATTGTTTTTATAGTTGCCCAAGTCTGACTTTCATGTCAATGCTGGTAGAGCACACTGGTCAAAGAGTTGTCTTTTGAGATTCATTGGTGTTTCTTGGTGGGTCAATATTTCTTTTAATTTTCACAAACTGAACCACCCTGATATAATACTGCTGTTCAGTTCTTCTTTTGATGTGTGTCTGGAGAAATTGTTTGTCCTAAGTATCTGTAGTTGTAGCTGTTGTAATTTGGAAATTGCAGTTGGTCATGAACTTTGTTTTCCCTGTAAATTGTGTATTTTCAGGCCTATTTCCTTGCTCTTTTTGTTAAGTGTATTGAGTAAGAACTCCATGTTGTCACAGTCTTCTGTAAACAGGGCTACATCATCTGCGAACCTCAGGTCCATCAGTACTTCTCCAGATCTTATACTGATACATGTACTTATACAATCAAGACCTAAATTGTGTCGCAAGGAGTTTAAAACTCAACTCAAAATTTATCTCATCACCTTGGTACATCAATGGTGATGTACCTTGTGTTGATCTCAAACCAACATTCTGACTCAATCTTGAACTTTCTGTGACCAAGTGTTACAAAAGAAACAAAGCCTACTTTTATTATTTTTCTGTTGTCTGAGTGCACATCTGATAAAAAAAACCCATCTATAATGTAGTAATGTCAATTATACAATAGCTATCTGCTTGTTGCCAAGACAACAAAAACTGCATCAAAACAGTACAGTCGCTGAATCATTCAACTGTGTGATCAGGAACATATTAACAACTCTGGACATTCACAATGAAAACAAAGCAAACTCCAAACTTCCACAATACAAAATGATTTATTTGCTAAAAATTGGGTTGGATGCACATGTGTAAAGGATACTATGAAAGAAGTTATTGTGTAAAAATAAACAAAAAAAAATAAAGTGTAACGAATAAAAATCAAATCATTTCATCATAATACCATTGTTCATTGTTGATGTACATTATATACTATTGTACAACTAGATCTTTCACTGAAAGCCACACTCAAAATGTTATCTTCGGCGCATCTTGATTGTCTTCTTTTTCAAAATGATTTTCATCAGAAGATAAACTATAAGTAAGCCATGGGGGGCAAACAATGGAATGGCTAAAAGATGTATGTATATATGGTAATTGTATTACAATTACATTTTTCCTGCCTGACAGATGGCTCAGATCGACTTAGACACTCAGATATCAAATAAATTACATTACATGTACAAATCTGAATATAGTTCACTGGACAACATTGCACAAACATGCATTAAATTATGTATTTTTCTTTTGAATCTCAGATTACTTATCTTACCACTAACTGCGGGGAGGCTTTCAAAATCACCATAATATTTATTTTAAAATAAAAAGATACACAACAGAGTCCTTGACTACCGCAAGAAATGGTGAGGATATGGGACTGCGTGGTCAACAGAATACTGCAACCCATCATAAAGTGACTACACACACAGGAAAATAACAAATTGTAGTTGTTGAGCAAGGGACTGCGCAGGAGAGGAAAAAACGAAAAGTGACATTCTCATGATATCATTATAATGGAATACTCATGTCAATTAAATAAAGTAAAGTCAACAAGGATGACAAAAAACATCCTGTAGCTCCAATGTCAATCGCAGGTCTGACTAAGCCAGCGTCCAACCCGTAAGAAGCTTCCATCAAGTGTGGATGAGGCGCTGGCACAGACAGCCAATATCAGAGTCGTGGACGGCAGCAAAGAGAAAATGAATACGGGGAGGGGGGCAGGGAGGCACCTCAAAAGCATGTGACCATGTAAAGCATTATGGATTGAGACATATTGTGACGATGTTCTTTACATTTTCATTCTTTGATAAAACACAACAGGATTTCATTATAATAATGTAAAAGTTTACTCGGACAGAAAACTTTCAGCCTAAACGAGTAAATGTATGAATTATATGTACATTGTACAACAATCAACAACCGATTTACAACTGTTGTACATATACAGGGTGTAGTGAGTGCCGTGATGTTGTGGCCTAGCCAGTTTTACAATGTTTAATTAAGCCTTGAATTAGCGCTAAATTGGTGGTTGAAAAGACTAAAAAAGAAGAGAGGGGTTAAAATGGATAAAATAAGAACAAGTGAAAGTATATAATGTATGTACCATGTACTTGTATTGATGATCAGAGTTTAAAACATGAAGGCTTGAAAGACTTTCCTAAAGGTCATGACGAAAAAAAAATAATTCTGATTTCATCAATAGAGTGCAAATATATTTCCTTAAGTGAGTTTTGTAAACAAAACATCTACTTTCAGCAAATGTTTAATTAAACTGTCACTGATCAATGGACAAATTATCAGCCTCAAAGGTATAGCAGAATAAACTTAAACACATGTAATTTGTAATAGATAAATCAGTTATGTGTACATTTCAAGCTCAACACGCAAGCAGTCAATCAACAACTGTGGGGACCCTTTATCCTCTCAGGAGAGTTCAACTTTAGTATACCAAACATAAATCCTACACGCAATTTTGCAACTTACAATCTACCTTTAAAGATAACAGTGTGGCTGCTTATAGCGCAACACAAAATCAAGAAAATTTGTTAAGATGTTAACGATATACGTAGTATGACTATGACAACATATGTTCCAGTTAACGGGCATGAGAAGAAAAAAATAATGACCTCAAAATAATCATAATATTGAATTGTATCAATTATTGGAAAATTCTGTATTTTCATTTTTCACAGACACATTAAATAAAATCAGACTAAGATCAATCTGAAGAATCAAACGAAAGGAAAAAACATCTCCGAGTCTTTCATCCATCTCGTTGTTACCTAAGAGTAAATCCATTACCAGCTACTTCATGTTATTTGATCCATGCCCAAAACATATTGCATCTCCTCCTTGAGACACGGCACAACACTAATCCACATGCCAAAATCATAATAATAATCACAACAGAACTCTCGCAAAACAATGTCAAACAAAAACTCAAAACATGAGTGTGACATTAGCAATGAATTTAAAATCTTAAGGGTGTATTTTGTTCTTTTGATCATGCCAGCAACTCAGTCTAAACTAGAGAGGCACATTAATTTATATGAGAAAAGGTGGAATAACCTTTATTGTTCTTGTACAAATTCAGCTTTGTGAGGATGCTGTCATGATAAGATGGCATCATCAAAATTAATGAATGATTGTTACATAAAAAGTCACATATGGTAGAGGTGTATTGCTCTTCACAATCCTTAACAACCTTTGAAAGCTTTGTTATATTTTCTGCATCTTCATTACTATTAGAAGTAATAGAAGGGAAACAATTTAAGAAACATATTCTTCTGACTTCAAACAGTATTCATAACTCAATTTCTGTCATTGGTGTACTGTACTGTACTTAATGTTGAAAAGCAGATTTAAATATTACTTCAAACCCTCTCTCCCATGCCACATTTTAGTAAACAATGCATGCACCTCAACCATTGGAATGTGAAGTATAACTTCAGTGTTTCGACAGCTGGAAATGAAATGAAATGGACTGTGATATAACAAACACATTACACAACACTGTAATCACCTTTCAAACAAGTTTAGACAAACATACACATCATTTTTAAAAACTTTTCACAGTCCTATCCTAGACAAGAACAGGATGACATGTTTTAATAATAATGTAGTTTTAAATCTCTACCGCTTCTGCAGCTATAGTAGAAGGACCATTCACTCGGGAATGAAGACATGAGACATAAGGCAGAAGTACACAGGAACCTTTTCACAGAGATGCTAAGTAGACTTTGATCAACACAACCACTTCACAAGGCCAAAAACATGTGTAAACACTGTAAACAAATACCATTCCAAAATAAGGGGGGGAAACAATGGTACACAGAACAATTCCTGATCATAAGAGAGAGTCATTGAGGAAAAAGTGTCTTCAACATTTCAGTAACAGGAATACTCTTTAACACTATGGTAACACAATGTGTTCCTCTCTGTACCTTGTAAGTTGGAAGAGTAGAATGAACTGTCAGTAAACATTTTCCGGGTATTTCATGACCAGTTCTTTACAATTCATGTATTGCACACAGCAGAAATTTGGAATAAAAACAAATTATTCATTGTATTACAACACTTTACTTGACTTAAAAAACAAACAATCAGTTAACTTGTGTTTTAGCAAACGTGTCGCTATTATTATCCTTTGGGAACCTAAAAAGGCATTGTCAAAACTGAAACAAATAAACACAGACTGAAAAAAAACAGGTTCACAACAAAATTCCTTTCCCTTTAACAGAGGTAACTGATCTTTCTTCCAACAGAGTTGGACTGAAAGGGAAAGTATTCTTCGTAGACGTATATGAAATAACAAGGCCAGACATAAGAACTGCATTCTCCAATCAATGGTCAGAAAATGTCTTATATTCAATATTGTTTCAACTGACTTTTAAAGATTAAACCCCTAGCTGTACTTTGATGTGTTCTTGAAAAAATCCCAAACAATGATGCATAATAACTAACTAGATCTACACCAGCCCAAGAGCTCCAAATGAATACATAAAAAGGACTATGATGTAAAGTACTCCATCTAGATAATATCTGGACATTTCCACTCAGTATTAACTTGACAACCCTGTTTGACTATCATCAAAGTGGAACACAGTGAAATTCAAAATTGATATACAACCCCTGTGCTCCCCTCCACTAGAACTAAAGATTGAAGAATGCAGTTCTCTGTGAGGCCAATGCGTGAAGACGTGTGTAAATGGAATGCAGAAGACGTCCCACCCTCCCAATCATACGGTTGAGGCTTCCTGTTGTACTAGGACTGAGCCACGCCACCATTGTAAGCATAATCCGCCTTGTTGTGCATAATCAATTTGTCCTCAACAAAGTAGAAGCTGTCTGACCTTGTCTCATATGGGTGATTGATCATTTCATGCACTGAAAAGAAACAACAAGAAGAACAAGTCAAGTTAGTAAAATGTATTTACAGTAGTCTTCTGATAAAAAGTCACAAGCTTTTTAAAACACTCAAAGGAGCAAAAAAATGAACATATCAAAAGAGTATGGAAGAATGCACATTAATGAAGCAGGCAACAGTATTTGTGTGCTTGCCTGGATGAACTGACTGATTGATGCACTTTGCGATTCTGAGATATAGCCTCTCAAAATTGGTTTTCTCAGTTCACATTCATTTTAAAATAACGCATACAGACAAGTGACATCTATATAAATACGAGGCAAACTTTTGAACTTCAAACCAGATTTCCTCTGTTAATACTGCACCAAAATGGAAGCGGTTTTCACCAATGTTCTTCTTTCGGTCTGCTTTTTGTAATAAGTTTAATTAGAATAAGTAACCATTTCAAAACAATTTGTAAACAATAAAACTGTGTGATGACATGGCCGATTCAGACTTTCAATTTCAACGAAATATTTTCTGTTCCGGTTTGCTGTCTGAGGGCTTCTGTGTTATCAA
>JAUELK010219616.1:0-10301 GCA_031471215.1 Gastropteron pacificum | reverse complement strand
ATCGGCGCAATGGACAAGCCCGATGGAGTCACGGGCCAGTGCATACTGGACAAAGGTTTATTGTCCTATTGTGTTCTTGGTGCGAACTCTCGCTGAAGGAGCGCTTTTGGGCCATTCTTAACGGCTGTGCCACACTTCTTTTTAGATTGTAACTGGTCTTTACGTGTAGATTCGATTTTGATTTGAAAGTGATACTCTTTTTATTGGAGTACTCTGTCACAATTTTCTCACCCCACCAAAGTGTTTAATGAATTATCATCTATTGAAAAATGAAATATCTTGTAAAGTGATGGCAAGAAACACTTCTTGGGCTACAACCCCTGCATGCCTACCACTACCTAGGAGGTTGAGATGATGATAGAATGTAAAGTGACTGTGGGGGAATGAATACTGACCACTCAAAGTAAGTGCATGAACTTGCTGTAAAGCAAGGAAATGTGCCATGTAAATGTCATACATTCTTTTATTTTCATCTCCACAGATTGTTGTTGGAGACAATGATGGTCAACTTCAATGTTTTGGTATGCGGAAAGGAGAAGTACATGTAAGCGGATATTGTTCAATGTGAATGAAATATTTAGTGACCTTTTTTAGAAAAAGAAAAAAGAATAAAACACCTTTCCACTACACACTAAGCATCCTTTAGGGGTGTTATTGTTTGTGGTGATGGCAAAAGAATTGAATATATTTGTTCAGCTTGTTTTCAAGATGGAAGGTAAATTATCTGCTACTGACTAGGTTATATTAGAGGACCTTCATTTGTGTTCACGACTTTTTCAAAATGTTTCATTCATAGTCTCTGACCATTATTTCACATGAAGAACCTTAAATCAAGTCTTGTTTCGTCAACCTCAAATTTGAATAAAACTAGCGTATCTTTTTCAGCCCATCTTCCAATCTAGTGCTACCCAGCGGATCACACGAGTGGTTCTAGGGGGCCAAGTGGGTGGGGTAAGGGAGAGAATTTTCATGGCTAGTGGTGCCACTGTCTCAGCCTTCACCAAAAAAGGAAAGAACTTTCTCAAGTTTGACACCAACATGTCCGAGCCTGTGCAATCTTTGTAAGTTGCAATATGTTCTTGTTTTTTCCCCTACGTTTCACAGCACACTATGTGCGTCTTTTCATGAGACAAACTGTTTTTACCTTAATAACACACAGAATATTCTAGGCACCAGTTGTGATGTTTCATTATGTTGTAGAATTATATTTTGGGTTTGACACAAAATGTGTACGAATGAATGAAAGGATGTGGAGAATGCTGTCTCTAGAAATAAGGAGTTTTTGAAAAGCCTCTGATCATTATTCGATTAGCTTGTAGATAGAACAAGGTGGTATAAAAGCTCCTACACCCAATATACATTGAAACATTCTATTTTATTTATTTGCATTTTCAGATTTATAGAAGGTACAGACCTGATGGCGTGTGGTAACTTTGTGTTCAATCACTACCGGGACTGCAAAGACATCAACTACATTCTGTCCAATGACAAGATCAGTGATGTGCTGTGTCTGCCGACAGAACATCGCAATGGCATCACTCCTGTGTTGGCCTGCCAGGACAGAGTGCTCCGTGTTTTACAAGTAAGTACATGTCTTACAAGTAAGTACATGTTTTACAAGTAAGTACGTGTGTGTTTTTTATATTCAATGTCACTAGGTTCATGAAACTTTTATTTTGGTGCTGTATACTTGCCTTTTGTCTAATATTGCTTATTCCATGAAGCATTTTTCTTATTTTTGAAATGGTAGTGGAATAAAAGAAGACCAAAAAAAGATAATATTACAAGATGATGAGGCTGGACAGGGCTCTCCTTCTCTCTGTAAAAAAAGTGCAGCCTCCTCAGAGCTTCCCACAACACACAACCGAAGGGTTTTTAACACTGTGATACAGACCAGCATGTGTGAGGTTTAGTCATACTTTCCTATTAACCTTTGTACCACTATGTGTTGTTTGGACACAGGGATGCACTGAGGTTGGCTACGCAAAAGTAGCCAAGTGTCCCGTCTGTACTTGGGTCTGTGGTCAAATAACGGCCACTCTTTTTGTTTATTAGAGCTTTTAGCTACTTGTTGGATACTGAGTTATCTTTCAAGGATGTCAATTTATGAGTTTTTACAGAAGTCTACATTTTTGATCAATTATGAAATTGCAGTGGTCAATCTGTTTAGTAAATCCCCCTTCCCCCTCAGGAATCTGATTTGTTGTACGAGGCAGAGATTCCAGGTCCCCCTGTTGTGCTTGAACTGTATGGGAACAATGGAGGTAAGTTGAATCTTTACAATGAATTATCTCGCTCACTCAATCCTCTCTGAGCCATCTGGCACATGAGGCATCGTTCAATTGTTTCTGTTTCTGTGCGGTATAAATAACCAGTTATTATTATTATTATTATTACATGTTTGTTTATATATGACGGGTGTCTAGCCTCATGCTCAACTTTATCCAATTTATGTGGGCTGACTGGCAGTTATCCCTTCTTCACTTTCAGTCAGTATTTCATTATATAAAACAATGTATGCAGATTGAAAAGCGATTTCATATTTTTTGCCACTCTATCTTTGTGACTTACAAGATATGTGCTACATTGACACACATGCACACACATACACTCATAAACACACAGACACCACCATCACCTAAATACTGGTAAATGGTAACTGCGTACAGGCTTTAGTAGAGATAAGTTCCATGAGTAATTGAAATAATGGAGGGGAAACAAATTCTGGAGAAAGAAGAAACAATCGTGTCTGTGCCTCTGTCTCCATCATCAGGTGAAGAAGGAAATGAAATCCTGTATGGTACGTCAGATGGCCGATTGGGGTTGATGCAAATTGGAACGTAAGTGTATTTTTTAGCATTAGCAAACGCTATGTATGTACATGCAAGGCCTGTTATCTTCATTTCTTCTGGTCAGGCCATTGCTATTTAGTTTTGAAGTGCACAGGCCTATATGTATTGTTCTATGTTGACTTGACTTTGCTTCTCAAATAGAGGCTATAATCGAAAATGAAAAAGTGAAAATGAATAAAGAAATAAGTTAACGGTTATATAATTGTAGCATGTGGTATTTCCAATCACACAATAGTCAGATTTCCACATTAACAGGAAGTTATGCTTTTAAAAAATTCTATAAGCGATGTCCGCACAAATTAATTAATTCATACAATTCCTGGCTTCCTCGATCTACACATCACTTTGTCTTCTTTTATTCTTTACGTTGATCATCTTGTTTCCTTCTACTGTTCACATTTTGAACTCAAAGGTCATGTGACTGCATTGCACCATTGCATGGATAAGGGGCAGTTTTCAAGCGCTCCAATCCCATGTTGAAGAGCTAGGCTACCATGACTCTGAAGAGTGAATAGGTCATACTCATACCGAGTGTCTGATCAAAACAACAATTACCGTTTTTATGATTTAAAAGAAACGTATGATGTTATCATTGTTTTCTCCAGGCTAGTTCCCAGCCACAGATGGGAGTTGCCGAATGAGAAGAGAAATGGAGGTAAAGGATTCCCTCTTATTGAGATGTATTGAGTGTTTTCATTGTCTGTTAAATGAATCATTGTTTTGTTGTTGTTATATGTTGTATGTATCCATTCTTCTCTCAACTCTCTCCCCTTTTTTGTTTTTCTAAACATTTTAGCACTGGAAGGTGCTGTGTCCATTTGAGCTCCTGCTTTCTTTACTTGTATATTTGTTTTTCGTCTGTATTTTTTATTTTTATACTTTTCTTTGTTTGTTTTTTTCTGTTGGTGTTGTCAGCGAAAGAAGTTCAAGTTTCCTTATGATGACATACTTTTTTCCTCACTCCATGTACTTAACATTATGTTTTTAAAAATGTTTTTTCTTTGTGAGTACATGCCTCTGAAGCCCTAACAAATCTCTTCTGCCAGGTATCCTATGTCTAGACAGCTATGACATCACAGCTGATGGAGTCATTGACCTCCTAGTGGGCCGAGATGATGGGCAGGTCGAGGTCTACAGTTACGACGACGCTGACGAGCCTGTCTTCAGATACAATCACGTAGGTTCTCCACCTCTTGTTCTTTGTTGTAGTTGTTGCCATCCCAAGCCAATGAGTTTGTCACTCTTGTCGGCCAGTGCAAGTCTCTTGTTCCTTTTTGTATGACTGATCTTCAGAAAACCCTAGTCTTCATAGAAGACACTAACTTGAGAGTTTGATCAGAGCATCCGTCATCGAGAAGGAAGAAGAAGAAGAAGTATGTGGATGGGTTTCCTTGTGTTTCCATGACTTCTTAGATCTTTCTAAGCTCTTTCTTTTTCTCAAGCCTTCAGATACCTATATGATTTTTAGCTTTGTTCTGTCCTCAATGTTCATATTGATTTTGACGTAAGTTTATTAGCTTATTGTTGTTATTATATATGTTGTTGTATACTAATTCAATAAGTTAAATCTCAATCCGTTCTAGGCTCTGTTTCCCCAAGTTTTCAGAAATCTAGATTATTTGTAGCTTTGTTCATTTTGTATTTTATCGTTTAATGTCTTTAATGTTATGTTGTTACATACCGATTAGAAACCCAGCTGTTGGTTTTTATTCCGTCCCAATTTCCATTTTCTTTTCGTGTAAAGAGTACCACCACCTTAAATGTCTTGGGCGATTTGAATTTTTATGATCAAAGAGAATGTCTCCATTGAACACAGCAACCCCCCCCCCCCCCAAAAAAAAAAAAAAAAAAAAAACCCTTCAAAATCCTGTTGATTTATTCCCTCACAGACTTGCAATGAAAGTATTACATCAGTTAGAGGTGCTATCGTAGCATCATCAAACTATGATGAAATTGTCTGCTCCACTTATGCAGGTAAGAACACTTTGATTGATTTATTTGGCATTTTGCTATTACTAAGTTATCTCGAGGTGTTACAATACATGTTAGGTATTTAAAGAATATCAGAGAAGAAAAAGCGAAGTCAAAACATGTAGATGACTAAAAGTGGCAAGGAATTATAATCATCATGTACAAAAGAAGGTCATAGTATTATATAAAAATGTATTATAGACATAATACATGTTATTTTTAAAAGCTTTACTAAGTCTGAATGTGTTTTTACTCAGACTATTTTGCATTTCATTTTGAAGTTTTTTGGTGTAGCTGCTGGCGTATTTTGTCACACAAAGTGACTAGCTCTTTCAATATCCTAAGCTGTTGATCATCAATAGTTGATTCCCTCTGTGTGAGTCAAAAGTCTAAAGATATGAAGATAATGACTGTGTCCATGTCCTTGGTCTAGGACTTACTCTATCATTTATTCAGGAACCATCTCTTCCTCCTGGGAGGTTTACTGGCTTTGTAGCCTGTATGGTGCCCAACCTACTGTTTTACTTTCCACACTTATCAAAGGGATTTAAATCCTCTTCTTTGTTTGAATTGAGTGTGCTTAGTTGTCTAAAGATTTCATTTCCAAAACTTTGACATTTTTGTTCCACATTTCACAGTGTGCTCTGTCACAGTCTCAATTTGACTTGTTTGATTGAATTCACGACAATAGCTATCAGGGCACTCATTCCATTTGCTATATGACTTCTTTACTGAATTTGATAAATACAATTAGGGCTCTCATTATGTTTTAGTTGTTATTTTACTTCATTGTTTCCAAGCACACTCAGTGCACACAACTCTTTTTGAATAATTTAGTTGTCTCTCATTGTATGAGACTGATACAACAATCTTTTACACTGTTCCTATTTTCACAAAAGAAAGAAAACTCCTTGAACTGATTTTATGTGTAATTGAAAACCCAATTATTATTTTCTTGTATTCGCCCATTCATCCCCATCTCATCTCGGAAACTTGCAGGAACTGTTCTTGGTTTAAGTAAGAAAAAGTGGAGTGCACCTTTAAAGCACGGCTTTACAAAGGAAGGAGTTGCTATTGTAAAAAAGTTGAGGTAACTGAAGCACAAAGCATGGGACACTTGAAGATCCATTACCATACACTAAATGACGCCCATAAACAGCAACGCCTGCAAGATATGCAGTAACTGCATGATGGCTCATTGAAAAGTGCATCCAGGGAAATAAAAGCTTGATTACATTAACAGTATTAACAGCATGGGGGCTTTCATAATGCTTGATTATTATTGTTGTCTTAAAGTCCTTTACATGGAGCATCTTTCTTTATCTCTGTTTTTCTCTTTGAATCTATTCCTTTAATTAAAAAAATATGGAAGAAGATAAGAAGAAAAATTAAAGTCATACTGTATCTAATGTCTCTCTCTCTCTATGCTAACAATGTCAAAATGCCTGCTTAAAAAGACTTAATGCATAATGCATTTACATTGTTGCAACTCTCACTCATTGTGCTTTCCTTTATGTCATCCTCACAACTGCTCAGACTGTGATCAAGCTCAACCACTCAATATAGCCACCACATTGTCTCTTGTCTATTAATGCTTCAACAAAGTTATCCACAGCTATTAACTTCATTAAAGCTCTTTCACATTGTACGTCGGATTGTCTTTCTAAAGCCGAAATGTGTTCTAGTCACATTTCCTGACTCATGAACTTGACAAATCCTCCAATACAATATAAATATTTTGTATACCAAGTGACAACAAGCTTTCTTTCACACCACATTCATAGAGTTGTTCAGAAACTACAGTCAAAATTGTGCACCCACGCATAGGCATACATGTTGATGTCCGTGCACAAAGCGCACACACACACTCCAGGGGATGTGTATGCTCTAACACTGCATTGCATGTCAAGGCTTGTGGTGATGGTATTCTCTGCTTCTGCCCCCATCCACCCCCCTTACCTTCCTTCTCCTTTACCCCTCCTTCTCTTCCTTTTTCTCCTCCTTTACCCCTCCTCCTTTACCTCTCCACCTCCTCCTTTACCTCTCTTCCTCCTCCTTTACCTCTCTTCCTCCTCCTTTACCTCTCCACCTCCTCCTTTACCCCTCCTTCTCCTCCTCTTCCTCCTACTTACTCCTATCTTCTCGTCCTCCTCCTTCTCCCACTTCCTTTCTGACTCCTCCTCCTCCTTTACCCCTCCTTTCCTCTTCCACCCCCCTCCACCCCACCCCACCAGGCTGGGTGTTTGGTCTGACCACCGAGCACCTGACCAAAGAGGCGGGCCCGCACGCTGTGGCCGCCGATGCGACGTCCGTGGCAAAAATCAATACTCTCAAGTAGGTCGCACATCCACATTGTCACACACCCACTACCATCATCACCTGCAATGTTGTTATGTCTTTCATTCAAAGAACAACAAAAAACACCATCTTTGTTGATCCAATTTCTGTGATTTGTCCCTGCATAGGGGCTTCTGAGCATGGGTCATGTAGGCAGTTATAGGGCTATCCAATACTGTCTTATCGGAAATGGATGTGAGAGAGAAGAAGAAGTAAATGGATGTCAATTCATAGGCCACACCTGTTTGAGTCCTGTGTGTTGCAAAAAATGAATATGTGTACATGTACTTACAGTGCAACAAAGATTAGATTTTCAAAGATCCTTTTGATCCTGTCTAGATTAAATTGCTTCATTTGCATAATTTCTGAGAGATGGAATCTTAGGCAAAGACTATTTTATGTGCTTATAACATCTCATTTGCATATTAATACTACAATTTATGTAAACAATTCAATGTTTCATTTCATATGTTTATTCTTTATTCTTTGGGATTGGTAGTTCTCACAAATTGTGAAGAAAAATGCTTGACTTACATGTTGTTCCATCAGCAAGCCATCCATGTCTATTATTCGTTGTCTGCATTCATTTCTCTGTTTACAAATAATGAAGAAAACAAAAAATACTGGCTTTCCCGTGTCTTTGAGAGTCACTTCTTGTTCTTTGTTTTGTATGCATGCTTTGACGGAGAACTTCTTTGCACTTCATCATGCCCTTGTTGCATTGGCTCCAAATGGTCCTTGGTTTTGTTTGTTTTCACCGTCTCAAAAATTGATGCATGTCCGTCCTCTGCACCCTTTTTATCATAACAACAACAAAGTCTAAGGCATGCTTCTGTATCCCTAGCGCAACACTGGATGCCATTAACTCTATTCAAACCTTATTACATAGGCCTACCTACTATGATTTGGCAACAGTTATTGCCGGCGGTACATGTACTTTTAACCTTCGCAGTGTGGGAACAGGTGGTCGAAATAAATGTGTCATTTCCAAACCTGCGCACTTAAACCTTTGTCAGGCATCCATTTTGACGTATTATGATAGGCCTAACACCTGGGTAGGGTGTCAAATGTTCATAGTAAATGCCTTTTCTTAGAGCACCCCCATATTGTACATCGTATTCCGTTTATGGGTCACACTTTTATACAGAAACATATAGAAAAATATTTTGTGTTCCGTTTTTGGGTCATACTTTAATAGAAGAAAATGTTGTCTTCCGAAAACAGAACACATATGATTCAATGAGCTAAAATTAGACTGGACATGGTTCTGCCAGATTATATTTAGACGTAATAGGCCATTCTAGGCCTATTGCTTTCTGATGTTTGATTTTAGATTTTAGAGTCATGTACGCCATGTTTCGTTTTGGGAACATGATAATGTCTGTATAAAAGTATGACCCCAAAACGGAAGATGACGTACAATGTATGTGTAAATATCAACGTACTGCGAAGGTTAATATTGAGGCAAGCAAAAAAAAAGAGAAAGTCTTTTTACTATCACTTTTGTATAGTAAGAAATATAGAAATGTAAAGAGACCTTAGGGTTTTAACAGTTCTCCAATGCATGCACACTGTAATATTGGGTAGAGTACTAAACTGTATCCTTCAATAGACTGTATCTTACTCTTCATTTCCTTTGTTCTGATTCTTCTCATGCCTCTTGGGTCCTTGTGGAGAAAAAAAATAGGATAAGACTATGGGTGGTTAATTGGTTTCAGATTGTTTTGACTGCATTCACAAAAGAGAACATCCAAAATTAGACACATCTACACACATCTTTCTCTCTCTCTCTCATAATTCTCTCTTCAAAGGACAGCATTTTCCTCTTTTAGGTCTCTGTTATGACCAAGATAGTGCATTACAGTACAAATATATTGTGACAAAACTTCAGTTTCAAAATTATGATATCATTGAATAAAGAGCATGATCTTGTCTATGCATTTATTATCATTGTCACGATTTTATTATCTGATTTTCACCTTAAGCACCTTTTTATTTTTTCAAAGTATGCCCATTTCCATAATTTGTCATTTTATGAGAAATTGAGGTGAAATGACAAAACATGTTTCCCCAAAAATTGAATTTATTTACATGGTTATTAAACAAAAAATGTAATGCTTTCACTCAAAGATCTGAGCTAGAAGGCTTGCAGACTCAGGTGACAGAGGAGAGGGAGAAATACCAACAGACGGCTTACTCTAAGACCGCCGTGTCAGCTGTGCCACTCTTCCCAATCAACGACAAGTTTGTTCTCAACAAGGAGGACGCCAGCTACACACTCAGCCTAGAGCTACAGACGCCCATTGACAACATCCTCTTGCAGGTCTGTGCCAGACTTTTTGCCCTTTGTTTTGTGTGTGTGTGTGTTTGTGTATTAGTGTATGTGTTAAATGGTGTGTAGGATTGATTTCATTTATACACACTCAGCCTAGAGCTACAGACGCCCATTGACAACATCCTCTTACAGGTCTCTGCCAGACTTTATTGTCTTTTGTTTTGTTTGTGTGTGTGTTTGTGTATTAGTGTGTGCGCTAAATGGTGTGTAGGATTGATTTCATTTATTTCAGTTTTTAGTTAGGGGACACTCAAACTATACACACTCAGCCTAGAGCTACAAATAACCATCCTCTCATTGTTGTTTTTCTTTTTTTGCTAGCTTTCTAAAATTGTATGATAACAAGAAAAACTGATTTTTAAAGTCTTCTTGGCTCATTGTCTAGCTCAACGAGCTTGATACCTTATAGATAGTTCCCCATGCAGACTGATTCATTCTTTATACCTTATAGATAGTTCCCCATGCAGACTGATTCATTCTTTATACCTTATAGATAGTTCCCCATGCAGACTGATTCATTCTAGTACTGTATCATCTAGTAGAGTTCATATCAAGGTGACGATATCTGATATCATGCTTCTTCATAAAAACTCTTTGTGTGAAATAGTGGTTTTTTTAAGAGTAAGTGAAAGCAGTGGCTGTATCAAACCTTTGATTGATTAAACCATTGATTGAATAAACCAATGTTTCACATTTTTATATATAATATATACTCTGTGCACGGGTGTGTTTGCGTGTGTGTGTGTGTGTGTGTGTGTGTGTGTGTGTGTGTGTGTGTGTGTGTGTGTGTGTGTGTGTGTGTGTGT
>JAUELK010219605.1:0-10302 GCA_031471215.1 Gastropteron pacificum | reverse complement strand
TTAACTCCTTAGATTTACATTATCTTTATTTGTTACACTATTCTATTTTCCTATCAGCTCACACCCGACTATATCAAATAATATGTAAATAGATTCACTTAATTAACTTACACTTACTTATAGGCATGCATTATATCATCCCTATAGTTATATATGCTAACTGTAAATAACAATATAAAAGTATTCCATACGGTCACACTTGGAAACCAAGCAACGAGCTAACTGCTCATGGTTCAGCCACCACCCTGCCCAAAGCAAGAAAGAGGAAGGCACAGACAACAACAACAACAACAACAACAACAAAGCTTCTGTACACAGCATCCCAAATGAAAATGAACAAGTGTATTGAATCAGATGAATCCCTTCTTTATTTTTGCCATCATCATCTCAAGAGAGCTTTATAGATAATCATATCAGACATAGTACAAAAAGGTAAACAAATAGGGCTCAAGTCAACGTAAACCGTGTTACCATGCATTACTGTAATATCATCTAACTTAATAATACATCAATGAATCACAGCACTTACTCATTACCATAAGCCTCAATGAATGGACACAAAGTACAGACTGATACACTACTCCCAAGGACTGACGAGGATCAAAATATCGGTAGTGTTAAAAAAAAAGACGTTGCACTTACGTAGTTGGTATTTCCAGTGCTTTCTGTCTCTATAACAACAGCATTGTAAACTCCCTGTCTTACCACGAGGATAGCCCATCAACGTGCAGTTTGCACATTGAAAAATGAAATAGAAAGAAAAGAAAGAAAAAGAATCAGAACCCCCTTTTTTTTTTTTACAAAGAAAGAAAGAAAAGAAACACAGTACTATGTCTCTTGCTCTCAATCCAAATATTATCATGCCTTGAGCCTGTGGCATCAGGAAAAGAATTTTCAAAAATGATTTTCATTATCAGCGTTATCATTATACTTAAAATCTTGATGGACCGAACCAATGAGAACAAAGAGCACTAGATATCACAGCCTATTGATAACACATTGTATATATCACAATTGCATTTAGAGTTCCCTTCACTGGGGCAGATGAAACATTGTTTGATGCAGGGATATCATGAAATCTCAGTCAATCTGTGGGTTGTTCTGAAACAAGAACTCAGCCTGAAAAATAGAAAACAAAGAAAGAGACATTAAAAAGGGAATAAATTATCAATCATGAATGTTTTATTGAACCAATATGTTTCTTTTTCATTTTTTTTTTCACTCGTATCTTTTTCGACATCTAAATAGGCCTACATCTTTTTCACTTTATTATTTTGAATTGGTGTAAAGAAAGATTTCAAAGCCGCTTGGTGTTCGACCATAATGAGCTTAATGGATAGTGTTTTGCACAAGATTTTACGATATATTGGAAGTACCATGCTATACTGTTGTAGCTGTATGCAGTGTTACGAGATGTCAGTGATTTTCTTTTTGTTCAAATATTGTATAAAAATTGAGTGCTGAAAGAGTGAAGCATTTCCGTGACAATCTGAGTGAGACTGACCAGGTAGTCTATGGGGTCCTCAGGGCGTGTTTTGCAGCAGTCGATGAGTCCTTGGGTCAGCGTGGGCATCACATGCTTCATCAGATAGTTCCTCAGGGGAATGGACTGAGCCTCCAGCAACTCGTACTCTTCACGCTTCACTTCATTCAGGCGTTGAGACTGAAGACAGGGAGATAAAAAGAGTAATATTAATACAATTGTTAGGTCTATGCTCCACAATTTGTTGTTGTTGTTGTTGTTGTTGTGATCAGGCACAAGGTATGAGCTATTCGCTCTTCACATGGTCTAATAGACCTACTGAGCCATGACAGCCTAGCTCTGCAACCTGGGACTGGAGGGCCTTAAAATTGGTAGATTGTTCATCCAAGAACCCCTCCGGACCAGATAACTGCTATGTGCAATGCAGTCTTTGAGTTGATGCTACCTATATTGATACAACATTGAGACATGTATGGCTGCAGCCATGATTTAGGACTGAACCAGGTGTATGTCACATCATTTTCTGTAACCCTGGTGCTTGAACTCGTGTGAAAGAATTCACAAAGTTGACCACAGCACTTGGGCAACGCTCCACAATGGGTTCCACAACAGGTTCAAGGCAAGGTAAGTAAGAAAGTGATACAAGTGTAGCTGAGTGTATATTTCTTCACTCTACAGAAAGCTGAATGCCCTTGACAATACATTATGGGAGATTGCACAGATATGTAGACAGAGTGAGTCTTGTGCAAACATTCTGTCTCTCAAAGCCTGTAACTGTAATAAATCTACCGAAGGCAAAGAACACATCCCGAGAGACTGAGAAGGTGCTGGAATGAATAAGTATTGCAGGTGAGTAACCAATTGTAAAACTAGCTAAGAGCTAGGAAATGCATTATATAAAACTTCAATCATTGATCTTAACTTTTCCTTATCTTTTTTTCCATTGTTCTTCTCTGCAAAAGGAATGGTCATCCTATTGAAATAGTGCTGGTAAAGAAACTTGTACACACTGTACTATGATACAATGAATTGTTCTTTTCATTTTTCTCTCTACAAGGGGAGCCTATCTTAATAAAGAAGGATGGAAAACAGAAAGCTTTACACAAGACTAATATACATGTATTTTCATAATATGCTGTCAAACTGTCAAAAAGCTAAAACAACACCAAACGACATGGACTTGAAAAACACATTCTGGAGATGATGATGGAGGGCAAAAAAAGTAGAGGAAAACCAACAAAAAGATGGGAACAGAATATAAAGGACTGGCTAGGAACAACAACTACAGAAGCAGGCAGAATAGCAAAGGAAAGAGCCTTGCATCACAGGAAAGTTTGAGAGGCAACTTGCAAGAGGCGATACTAGTGATACAGAGAGAGATGATGTGAAATAGACTAGTCCTATCTTGATCACTCACCCATTCCTCCTGGCGCTGCCTTCTCTCTTGAAGCTCCTCATGCTCCTTCCTCTCTTTCTCTGCTTTCTCCTCTGCCTCCTTCTTCAACCTCTCTTGTTCCTCCCTCTTCTTCATCCTCTCCAACTCCTCTGGAGTGGGTCCTGGAGAGAACAAAAAATACTTTAGGCTAAACAAAAATATTACAAAGGTTCTACAGCTTTCAAAATATAGTTCTCTGACCAAATCCATATGCTCAGTTTACCAATTCAGACATACATTTTGTGATGTAAAGTGCTTTGAGCTTGCTGTAGAACAAGAAAAAGTGCTACATATATCGGCTATTGTTATTTTGATAAGATTTGTATTTTTGTCCTATACAGTGCCTGTGTATTTACAAAAGTTTCCCTAGTGACTACTCTATCTATAGTATTTTGAAAAACAATGTAGATTTTCAATTAGATATTCCAGGCTACCTATTGACATGAGCATGTTAGGTTCATTGAGTTACTCACCATAGTTTCTTGGTGTGCCAAAGATTTTCTTGATTTTCTCCACAGTATCTTTCATCATTTGAGACTCATCTTTGGTCACATCTGAAAACATAAAAGGCTCTCTCAATAAATGTACTCAAAATGTTCCACCCCTTCAATAGAAAAGCAGACCAAATTAAAAAAAAACAGCACTTTGATAAATCCTTAATTTAATACATCTATGCCTATATTATTTAAAAAATGAGGAAACATGATTATTTTCTTGATAAGGTGTCACCTATATAAAGGAAAATGAATTTAAGATGTATGAAAGTCAATGTAAGATAACTGATGATTCAGTAAGTTTTAGATGTGGGTGTCTTTGAAGTATTTCTTCTTGTTATTTTGTCCTTCTGAAAAAAATGTCTTGTCCGTGGATGTCACAGTGCCTAAGAGAATGAAAACATAGATTTGTGCACTCAATAAATGACTTTATCATCATTCATCATCATCTTCTTCAGCTTTCACTGCACAAGTATTTCAGCATTGACAAAGAAGAAAGCACTTACCAATTTTCTCAGGATGGAACTCGAGCTCGTCAAAGTAGTTGAGCACAGTGTCATCCTCTGTGTTGAGGTTCCTGTAGTCTCGCAGACGCCTCAAGAGGCCTTTCTCTGTGTTGTGTGAGCCTGATACTACTGACTCAGGCAGGTTCATCACACGCTGCCTCAAGAAATCATCCTGACTCTCCAGGCTGATGACAAACTCTGGCATGATGGTCTTGTCATAGTTTGCGTTACCCTCTGCAGCTTCTTCTTCATCATCTTCGTCTGAGGACACAGAATCATTTTATTTTTCAAAACATTAAAGACACGTCATTTACATAATTATTCTTGACTGGATTGTGGCATCCTTCGACTGCTTGTGCAGGTTTTGCTTTCTTTTGTTTTCCACTTTATTTTAAGCTATGTTTTTGGTCCCTTCTTGAGAGAGGGACAGAGGTAGAAGATAATTGAACTCACTGGCAAATAGCTCCTTAGCCTGAGCCAGGGTCTTTGGAAAGCCATCCAAGATGAATCCCTGATTCTGGCAAGGCATTGACTTGAGACGATCTCTCAAGAAGCGGATGACATACTGGTCCTCAATGCGGCCCTCATTGTTCTCTTTGCTCTCGCTGATCTGATCTAAGAGCTCTTGGGCCTCCTGGGCACCCGCATCTTCCTCCTCCTCAGTGTCTTCCTCATCCGATCGCCTGGATTTAGCATGCTGTGAGACGGATATTAATAATAATAATAGCAACATTCCTAATACTCATCGAAATAATAATAAACCTGATCAGAATAAAGGTCAAGGAAAAGTGACGAAACCAGAAAATAAATTCATTTTCAAACAAAGAAACGAATTATTGATAATTGATGAAAGACAACTATGCTTGACTCTATTTGGGAGATATTTTCTCAACATTTGACACTCACCAAATTCTCCAACTCCTCGTCAATGACCTCCTTGACCAAGATGTGGTGAAGCTTGAAAGTTTCACACAACCTCTTGGCCACAGTTGTCTTCCCTGAGGCAGGGGGACCTAAGATCAATGCACGGAGGGGCTGAAACACACAGAGAAGCAATGAAATTAATGGCTGTAAAGTTCATAGAAATAAAAGTCTCTGCATGCATGGATGGGTTGAAACACACAATGAAAAGTTGAATAAATCAGTCGTGGGAAATATATTCTGTATGCATGAAATATTTTAAGAAAGTCTTCGATTGAAGAAAAACAGTACCTAGATTTACCTTATTTAAATCATGTCTGTATTATAATGATAGCTTTTACGTCACAAGTATTTTAATAGACAATTCTCACTAATACTAATGGTTTTTAATGATTTAAAACTTTACTATGAAATTATGTCAATCTATATGTAATGTGATGTACATGTATACAGCGCCATCGAGCACTTTTATGTGGATTTTATGTGCTTTACAAATAAATTATTATTAAAAATTATTATTATTATTATGAAATACTTGAAAAAGTGTCAAGTATCAACTGAAATCAATTGATGGATTCCTCAATGGATACATAAGTCTACAAGACTGCTTATAAACTGCTTTGATGCCTGGCTTTCTTTGTTACATAGTAAACAGCTTACTGTATTAAAGTCCTTTTTCAAGTCTTAAAAGTATACTTCATTTATATACATAAACAATCTGCCTGTTAAATGAGTATTCTATAATTTATGATAATGTTTGTACCTGAAGACTCCTTGTGTCTTTGTACTCTTTGATGATTGGGATGATGTTGTCAATCGTGCCAGCCTCAGATACCCAGCTGATGTGCATGTTCTCCTTCACAAACACTGCATCCATGCGCAGGTTCACCAAAAGCATGTCAAAATCTGCTTGCTGAGAACAGAACAAAAGCCATTTATTGCACAAGACTTTTTTTCTCCATAACCAAAGAACATGAAATAAGACCTGCTTTGGTTTTACTTGTATTGTGCATCACAACTGTAGCTGGTTATGCAATTTTGTGTGCTAATTACATAAATATACAATATTCCCATGTAAAAGTGGATAGTAACAATAGTCTAACTATGAAAGTTAACCAATTAAAAAGTGAACACCAGACTGTCTGGAGAAGATGACCATACCTCAATGTCTTTACTGAGGAGAGCCTCCTCTTTGGTGATGTTCTTTATCTTTCCAGAGCCAAGGTTCTGACTCACCACCTGATGAGACAAGGTCAACACTATTACATATTGCAAAAGTAGTCAAGATGATCATTATAGCAATGGCAAGCAACAATAACAGTAGTGATCATAATGGTAAAAGAAATGTGAACAACCTCAATAATTAAAAATAATACTGGGATCAACTACATTTTATGATGAAAACAATGGCGGATGGTTAGACACTATGAGATATTCTTAATTTAATTTCACTTTGCTTTAATTTTATATGTAAGAAAAATCAAAGTTCTCTCGTGTCAACTTCTAGAGGGGGGGGAAAAAAAGAGAAAAGAAAAGATCTTACCCTGACAATTTCTTCCAGTGTGTTTTGAGCATCATCCTTGGCAATTATGTACCTCACTTTTGGCCGAGAGTCTGCAACATTCTGAATAACTCTGAAATCATTCAAAACACAATGTAAAACAAAATAAATGTCAATTATCACAGCAAGAGGGAATGGAACAAAAAAACAGCAGCAACTATCACAGCATATAATCACTGAGATTGATAAAAAAAACAGTTTTCTTGAACAAATCAAATTGATAAAATAGAAACTGTCTGTGTCAGGTCTTATTGTATGTTACTGAACATTTTGAATGTAAAAAGAAACATTTCACTCACGCTGCCAAATCTTTGATATGAATTGTGGGCACAATGTTTGTTCCATCTCCAAAACATTGCAATTTGGGTGCATTGTGCCAGGCAGACTGAAAATCAAACACAATTTAATTGCATTGCATTATCAATAACATGACATTTAAATCTGTCTCTTGGATCTAGAAAATGTGTTTTGTGAAAAAAATAAGGATACTTATAAACAGTAGCTTAAATAACAAAATAGGGTGTTTTTGCAGCGTCAGTATATGGTTATTAAACTGATTCAGAGCAAACTCTGTCAGCTATGATACCATGACAGACCTTACTTATTCAAGAATAATCCAAACTTCTTAAAAATATAAATGCATATTCATCGCATTCCTATATCAAGAGATATTTACAAAACAAGAAAACAATAATGTTGTAATTGCTAATGACAAAGTTTGCTTCACAAAGAAAAATATGATAGTAGTAGCTGACAGCCAGACATCACATGCTTACCTTGAATAGGTAGTGGAAAATGTTTTCTTCGGCACCGTATGTCAAGCCAGAGCACACAACATAGGTGACCAGTTTTGCCTTGTTCTGAAATAGAATTCAAGCTCCATGACCACCCTAAGAGGCAGATCCTTTCACATAGGTCTATGTTGTGAACTCACATTCAAACTAGCGGTATTTTATGAAATACTATGACTATGAGGTTCTGTTATATGAAGTCATCGCAAGCCTAGCTCGATGGAGTTAAGTACACATTTTTGAGAAAGAATATAAACATTGTTTTGTTATTGCATCATTTATGAGCAGAACTGCATTGCTTTGTAACATATAGCTTTGGTTTAGTTGTGCTACAGTGCCCATATCGCACTACCCAGTTCATTAATTTCTTAAATTGTTTCAAAATCTGAAGAATCTCAACAGTAATTGCTATTAGTATCTATATCGGAAGTGTGAAAGGAATTGCTTCAGGTTTACATGGCACTGTATTAGGCACTATTCACAACCCGCTTTGTTGCCAATGGACTGTTATCACAGCTGACATAGCAGTATACAGCAACCTCCCATCTTTGAAAACTCATAACAAAATAAACGAATGATGTTTCAAAGTCCAAAATTCTATGACACATAGACAATGTCATAGCAGAGACCAGCAATGGAACTTTACGCTGCAGATGTCAAAGTCAATTGTTCACAGAAAGTGCAATTTTGAGACACTTACGAATAGTTGAAAAATATTATGTTATGCTTGAATACCGTACAGTATAAATATCATTAAATACTAAGGATTCTTTATGGATTCAGCAGTGACAGCAAATCTAAAGAAACTTGATAAATGAACTCGTCAATCATAAACAGATTTATCCTTACAGTTTTTCCAAGTTTGATCACAGTCTTTTCTGCACTGATGTGTTCCTTGAAGTTAGGGTGAGGCTTTCTCCTTCTGTAGTCATCCTCAGTGAATGGAATCTCAGGGTCGTCCTATACGATCATTTAAACAGAGAGAGACATAGAGAACTGTCAGTAACACACTAATTTAAAAAAATATAATCTGAAACTGAATAATTCATCAAGACGTTACATTTGGAATTTCAGCCTGTTTTCTGAGTGGACAGAAGGTTAGATTCTGCAGGTAAATGATAAAGACAGTCTGAACCAGACATTCTGTTTGATGAGGTACTTTCACTTGATTCATGGATGAGCTATATCCAGTATGTACATGCCTCTTTCTCTATGTGTCTAACACATATCGGTACACATAAGTTGTTCTTCAAATGTTATCATTTGTTTAAGCCAGGCCTGGTTATTGACTGGAAAGTTGCTTTCATATAAGACGCGTAAAACAACACCAAAACATGGTGTATCATAACTTTGTAGTAAATGGCGTTGAAGCCAAACAATACAAAATGTTCACGAAAGCTAAATAGAAAAGTAAAAACAAGTGCAACAGTACAGAACTAATGTGTGAAGTAAACTGGAATGCAATACAGTTTGATGATGAAACAGGAAACACACTACTTGTGTGCAATGTAAAAAACAACTGTGATCTGTATTTTGACCAGACAGACCTCTAAAACAACTTCAAAAATACTCTTTTCAATTTTTGTTTAACAAGTGAAGAAAAAAAAGCATAAATTTGAATATGAATTCATAATGCAAAGGTAACAAAAGTTGATGTTACTTTGTCAAAATAATAGCACTTACACCGCCAAGGTTTTGCTGAATGTTTTGTAGTGCATGCAAAGAAAAGATTGATGGAATGAAAGATATGTTTTGCCAGTGATGAAGCTTACAATTCTCATTACAAAGGGAGTAAGCAAACTGTCTCATTGCCCATATAGTCTACATGCACTAATTCACAACTAATAATAATATGTAACATGGGCCTATACAATTTAGTGAGCTTCTCTGCTTCTTACTATAAAGCAAACAGTGGGCATTAAAGGTCTTTGTATTGATCAGTACATTCAATACAATGCTGTTCTTTTTCTTCTTCTTTTCTCTGTCCTAATAAAATACATCTGATAGTGTTAATAGCTCAATGATCTGGACTGTGATTTCAGAATTATCTTCCACTTGACATAAATAATTATATATATGAAAACCTGGTAACTTTGAACAGTAAACCTGACAAGTTGGGTGTGTTTTACAGACTTGTAAGAATGCATGCAAAATGTAACAGTAAGACCGAATGAGGAACAATATACTCAACAGGGACTTCATCTTCAGCTTCTTCCGCTCTGGCTCTGGTGGCCTAATAGACATTTTGAAAGTCATTAAGACTCATGATTCCTTCGTTTTTCTCTGTTCTATCATAAATGACAATCAAACCTGACCTTGCATAATCTGCAATCTTTACAAGGTGCAAAAGACAAAAACAAAGCAAAAATATGAAGAAAAGTTGTAGAATTCAAACACATGTACACATAGTTGGTTAATAAAACTAAGTAATCTTAGTGATGACTAGAGATGAGAAAGAGAAACATTTCTGTAGGCCACAAGCCTGTGAGGGGCATCTAAAAGAAAATGATTCATTGTTCATTATGTTAAGTAATATCAAGCTTTGACTATCAAGACAAAACTTGATGTTTGATGTAGTGTTGTATCTAATAGGACAGACCTGTTCATTATTAATTAAAAGAAGGCTATTACTTTCTGCTTTAAGGAAATTATAGTGTGTGTGCTCATACTTTAACATTAAAGAAAAAGAAAGAGAGAGATTTGCTATCTGGAGTAAAATATACAATTTGTCTTTATGTGGTATACCATCAAGTTTTGAAAGAAAACTGAAAACATTTGATGGATGAAAGATAGCAGTTTTGTCAACCATCACAGTTAGCAACATCACATTATATGAATGTATGGTTAAATGTTGGTTAGTAGGTGAAAAATAAAAGATGAATAAATACTTAACTCTTTCCGGACGTATCGCCGATATATCGGCAAATTTACGGTATTGTCATTTTGTTTTGTTTAGTGCCCGCATTTCTAATTTTTACTCCCACATTGCTAGTAGAAAACTTGGAAGCGGTTCCCCACAACATAACATCTGGTATTTCTACTAGAAGAGCTAGATTTAACAAGAGAAAGAGCAGTTTGGACATGCGAAACTTGCTAGATCTAGATTAGATC
>JAUELK010219594.1:0-10305 GCA_031471215.1 Gastropteron pacificum | reverse complement strand
AAACTCTTAATACTCTTATGTCGACTTTCTCTTTACTCGACGTGATTTCAATAGTCCCAGCAATGTCGACTTATGCGTGTTCTACTGTAGCAGTAAAAAGCAAGTCTTGTGCACAGCATGCAGAAAGGTCACAATCCAAACATGGAACTGTTACAACAACAAAGAGGCAAATTAGTTAAAATAAAAACCATGTCACATGAAAACTTAACAAGGTACAATATACAAATGAAATAAGAATCTTTAAAAAATGTACTAAAACACTATCCACAGAGCATGAAGTTTGTATTATGTAACATTGTTGGTTAAACAACATAGAAGTATGTAGAGAGACTGAACATTTTAACTAAGAACTAGATTAAACACACTTTAGTCCTTGTTATCATCAAAAATATTGAAATGGACAGACTGACAGACCATGAAATTTCCTCTTCCAACCTAATATTGTCACACTCGTATGATCGTGATTTTCTTGGGTCATTGGTTTTAAAACAAAGATCAGCGTCAATCGATAAAAAGGCTGTCAGTTTATGCTAGTTTCTTTTGTGACACTGACTCAACAAAACCTGTCTTTACAAAAAGACCCAGTGGGGGAAAACCTTAACCTTAAATATCTCTGTGCCAAGAGGCATAAGGCATCAAAGTGGGGGGAAAGGTACCAGGTATTTTATTCTTGTCACCAAATTTTGAAAAAATGCAACCAAACTACCAAAGACTTTGGGCAAGTACTAGACGAGTGTGACAATATATAAAACATTAGTGCATTGATATTCAGCTCACTGGTAAGCAAAGAATGACCAAGCGGATCCACACATCATTCTGCATGCAATGATAGCGTTGATGACGTATCAGTAATTGACTTCTTCCCCTTGGATAAAGATGACACTTGTCGGGTCAAATCTCGGTTCTTGATCTGTAAAAATAAAGGGCAGAACTGATTAGATATTGTTCTCTCTTGACCATATGATAGTCTGTACATTATTAGCTACAAAGAACTTGACTCTGATCATAAGATTGGTGCATTATATATCATAAGATTTTTTTCTTTTTCTTAAGATCCTGTTTGACATTTTTAGAATGTACTGTACTACAAGAGGGTGATTCACTTCCAACAACAACTATCAAATAATGATGACTATAGTTTAAGCATTAACTATGACATAAATTAAATGTATTTAAACATTTCGTCGCCTATATTACGAAGTGGTGTATCTCAACTTTGGCTGTTTTTCAGGAGAGCCTTCCAAAGTTTTGACCTGTTTTCACAAACACATTTTCAACACATTGTGAGAAAACGACATGGTCTTTTTGGTCGAAATTCTGCAGGGGGCTGCTTTAGAGGTCAATTTACCATTTCATACATTGGTTTTTGGTGTAGGTGTCCATATATTTTTTTTAATCGGCTAAAAGTGAAATTCGCCAGTTTGTAAGACAATTACCAGTAGCCACATCGAATTTGAGATGCGCCACATCAACTGATACTACCGATAAGCAAAATAGGTAGAAAACGTTTTTGTTTCATGCTTAGAAACATCTTAATAATTAAAAAAAAACAGAATGTGTTCATTTCATATTGGCTAATATTGATAATTCAATGAAAGGGATGCTTAAATCCAAAGAAATTGTCAATAGACACAAATCAAAAGATCTGTAGGGTTACATGCCACAACTGCCTTTTGCAGCAGCTTCTTTGTTGAAATTGCAAAATGAGATTGTATCTTTGTAGTATGACAGTCTATTGATTTCATGTCACGCTTCCTCTAAAGGTTTTGGTATAAGTAAAATGTTCAAAAACAGAGTAAGAAGTGTAATCAAGGTTGTGTTGAAGATTGAAGATTTTGACAATTAGCAGCTGCTCTGCACCAATGGAAATTATAGATTGTGTACATTGTAGAGCCAAACAGATGGAGTTCAATTTCAATCATGTGTCAAATAAAGAAACCTTTGTGTTCTTCTAGTCTATCTAGCAAGAGATCTGTCGCCCTGGCACAGAGAGGCGGTGTCATTGAATTTTGCCTAGGGCACCTTGAGTTGTTCTGGGTTTAGTGGTTCTTGTTGAAATCTTTTGGAATTTCAATGCTGTTGTTTTGTAGTCTGTTTGTTTTTGTATTAAATTAAGAAAATAAAACTGGCTGGTCTTTTGTGACCATAAGCTCCATCACATTGTTTCAGTTGATGGGCACGTTTGAGTCAAAATCTTGACAAGCGTTCAGGCTTCGCAAATCCACGAAGTTGCTTAAAACCCCCAAAAGATATTGGAGAAGTATGGCTGACTTCAGTGTGCAAATTCAATGATTGTGGCCAAATCTGTTGGCACATAAATGTCACATGCCCTAGAAATTGCTCCACTTATTGTACTGTGTACAGCATCACCTTGATTTTGTCCAATGGCTGTTTCAAAGCATTTGGTAGAAATTCCCTTTACGTTCTTCGTTGGATATATTCATACTGTACAATAGCATGGCTTGCACGATGGAATTTTTGCTTTGCCCAGGGCATCCATCGCCGAAAGGACGCACTTCTTTGACATGTCATCCTACTAAAGATCATGTCATACATGCAGAACCTAGTCAGGCTGGGTCTAGAATATTGCCCCACGAACAGTCTTTACGTTTTTCAGATCAGGATAAAGGCTATGTTTGCTGGATGAAGACCTGTAGTAGTAGTGAGATTCTACAACAGGAAACCTGTCCGTGTTTTCTTTTGATAAGAGCTGTTTTGATCTCATCTCTTGCCATTACTGCTAAACGTCTTTCAACCCTCAATTCAGTTTCAACAGCGCCAGTTGGCAATTTCTTCTCAATGGAAGTTCTTGACATTTTATCAGAGAAGCCTAACGAATGAAGAAATGTCTTCTGGCAAACTGGCAAGTCCTGCCCATTGATAGTCGTACTCGTAGTCGTAATCAGCATCAGAACCCATTGTCATTTCCTCATCATGTGGCCAGAAATGAAATGTCCAAGGGTAGAGTTGGTGGAAACACTGATAACAAGATACACAAGCTATGGCCTACTATGAAGGGGAGTACATGTACTGTCTGACATCCATTCACAGACAAGTACAATGGTTATAAACCATTGTTGAATACCACAGAATGTGTTCCACGTGGACACCAAAAGGAAATGTGATCCCATGGGATAGGCATGGTGTGCCATTATAGCAGTTTTCCTCCAAGAATAAGGAAACCCAACATTTAAGAGAGAAAATATAAACTCCCCCTTGAATTCATTCCTACAAAATGGCGTAACTTGACATTTGGCTGTTTGTAAGAATGCTTTTCATGCAATGAAGCCATACGCCTAAACATCTTTTGGTCATAACTTCCTTACTTTTAGAGCTAGAGACATGCCACTTTGAGAGAATATAGATCTGGCTACCCCGAAGCACGTGGTGGTGTTAACTCAAAAACCGGTATTTTTTTAGTTACGCCACTTCGTAATATAGGCGACGATTATGATCATGGTCTATTCTGCCGTTTGAAAATAGAACACAGTATCTACGCATCTGGTTCAAATTGGTTTAATGGTATCAGTTGAATCGGCAAAAATTCTGCATCTGGCTGGCTAACATGAACTAGGGAAATCAACATGCTCCATTTTAGTGCAAGAACGGAAAGAATCGGACTATTATTGAAGAAACTGTGAAAGGACACAGTTTTTTTACGATTTGTGGCAAAAGTTGGAAATGCTAGATACTGTGTTTTATTTTCAAACGGCAGTATTGTAGTGCAAAACAGCCTAAGAGCTGATAAAAGGGAGGTACATTGTACAGTAATTCCACTATCAACTTGGATAAAGTGATAAAGCCAACTAAGTTAAGAGCAGACAAGACGGCCAACTGAAATGATTCGGAAATGATTAAACAGATACTAAACTCACCTGTAGATTTTCTATTGCAGTTGAGTGGTTTGTTTGCAGTTTGTTTATCTTGGATCTAAATTCTTTGTCAGTCTCATACATTTGGGCTTTGAGCTCTGTTATCTGTGAAAATTGAAAAATAAAAAAAAATTTAAAAAATGTGTCATCTAGACCATTACAAACTTAACAAAGAATATATTTTCAAATTATGTAGACATGCTTGATAAAGCATGTGTGTTAGATCAGCTTGAGGCACTTTGTTCTAGAATGCTAAGATACCATACAAATCAAGTACAGCAAGATCAACTTATCTAATGTTTCCAATGTCCTAAAATACTGGATCAAATTTAAGCATCACATTTTCCACTGTCTTAGTCCTGCAACAAAGCTTTTAAACGAATTGACGAAGAAAAAAATAAAAGAGAAAGAATGACACAGAAAGCGCCTTGTTCATACATGTTTTAAAGTGTTATTTTCTCCTGCATGTCCCACCCTTCTAAGACGATGAGGTGGCCAGAGTGGTTAATGTATTGGTTTAATTTGTTTGGTCTCCATGCTGGCGACCTGGGTTCAAATCCTGGTGTGTGGGGACTATGTGGGCAATTTGTGAGACTATCCACCCATATCACAGATGGACATCAATGCCTAGGTTACAATGTCAATAGAGATGTAAAACTCAAATAAATACAGTGGAGTCCGCTCAAGATAAACTCCTTAGGACCAGAAAAAAAGGTAATCTTTAGCAAGGTTAATCTTATCATCTTATCTTTGAAAACAAAACAGGACCGATCAAAAGGTTTTTAGGTTTTTGCTCTTTCTTTCTAAGCAAGATTTCATCTTTCTTATGTGGCTCCGCTGTAACTCACCTTCTTGTCTTTCTCCAGGAGCATCCCGTCTTTGTTTGCCATGGCTTTCTTCAGGCTCTCTATCTGCTCCCTCAGCTGAGTGATGAGGATCATATTCTCAGAGGTCACTGTGTCCACATTGGCCTCATTGCTGCCCGTACTGGATTAAAAAGAGAATTATGGAATTTAACATGCGACTGATTTTACATATGAACAGTAATATAAGGATAGTAAGAGCATGCAATTGCAGGGTGATGTGCTATTCACTACTACTGTAACATTATTCATAATATACACAACCACAATGCACATTCTCTATTCTTATTGATCAAAGAACTAAGTTAAAATCTACATGTTGTTATGATAGTGATTATGGTTGAGCAAAGTGATCTAAGTTGACAAAAACTTAAATGAGGAGGACATTTTCTATCTGAATCAGCAAGGACTAGTACAAAAGCAAAGACTTAAGAAAATGAAAAAAAACACACACAAAACTGTGCATTTGGAAACAGTACAACGGCAAACTGATTGCACTTGTGTATAAAAACATGAATTGTGTACAGTGTGTCCGTGTAGTCTTAGGATCATATTCCATAAGTTTACATTGACAAGCTTGCTCTGTCATATAGAACTGTGTCCTACCTCTTTGGAGTAGACACTGCTGCAGCAGCTTGAACACCATTTGAAGAATTTTTCTCTGCTTTCTGCTTTTTGGCATCTCCACTGTCATCCTCTTCTCTGGAACAAAACCAACATAACATGTTATCCATCCCTGCCTTTAACGAATAAGTTCAAATCTTTTCTATCAAGTTCTCATTTTCAAACAAAAGACAATACTTTTTTGAACTGGAAGTGGTATCATGTCTTCAACCAGATACAACAACAAAAATAACCACAGTGCAACCCTGTTGTAACGAGATCCTCGCTGCAACGACATGGTGCCCAGGTCCCGAATGTTTTCCTATGAGTCCTTACTAACAAAATCCCCTCTGTATCGACACACCATTTAGGAAAACCCAGATGAAGCAACATCGATATTGATGGCAGTCGCAACGATTTTCTGGTTGAATGAACACTTTTTCCGAAAGTACCGAACTCGTAGCCAATGAGAATGTTTGTTTCTCTAACAATGGAAACACATGGCGTCGGCAATCGCGTTGCGTGGTGATGGGCAACTTCAAAGCGACAGCCAAGATGGCATTTCCAGTGAATGACACCTGAACACGCTTGGTTTTCCGCACAATGAAATTGCGTAGGCGTCGGAAATATTGGTGAGAAGCAACTTCAAAATGACAGCCAAGATAGCATTTCCGATGAATGAAAACTGAACATGAGTGTTTTCCGGAAGTGTTCTGAACAATGAAGTGACCAGTGAAAGAGCATAGATGCGACACAAGCAGTAGCAGAAGTAGAAGAATAGACGATAGCCGCTCGTATTGTTGTGCGCGCCACGCGTGTGTCGTAATTTACAGGGTGTATTATTAGGAGTAGGCCAGTGAGAAGGGGAAAAAAACATAGACCTGGGACAAGCAGTAGTAGTAGAAGAATAGACGATTGACACTCCTATTGTTGTGTGCGCGGCACATGCGCGTGGCAACCTAGGGGTTTCCAGGAAAAAAAGCAGGTCGCAAGTTGCGTATGAGGGGTACTTTAGATAGAGAAATACGCCGGCCATTCAATTTTTCTGGGACGGTTGGCAGGTCTGCATTTGGTTGCTTCCCTTGATGATTCCTCCCTCCCAACCCCATATTTGGAATCCCTGTTTTAGCGACATCCTCGCTATAGCGACATCCTCGCTATAGCGACATTTGGCCATGGTCCCGGCAATGTCGTTACAGCAGGGTTGCACTTTAGCACGTATAGCGACCTAGTCAGCAGAGCAATAATGTACATATATATAATGTTATATGAAATGAAAATGTAGATGAAGATGTAGCATAAACTAACTTTGAGGTGGAGTGTCGCCTCTTTGAATGCTGTCGAGACTTGTGATGGTGATGATGATGATGGTGCTTGCGGTGGTGACTACTGTGCCGATGGTGTGACCGGTGCTGCTTCTCTTTCTCATCCATGTCCTCCCCTGCGCTAGCCGTCTCTTCGAACACTTCTTTGTCTGGCACTCTGTTCTCACCCTCAGTCTTCCCTGCAGTGGCAGCTCCACTCGTCTCAGCTTTGAGACCGGCTAATACAGGAGGCGTGTTTCCCCTGCTACTCCCCCCACTTGTGGCGAGCTTAGTCAGACGCTCCAGGACAGTCATGCCATCGAAGGTTTGAGGATGGATGGGCGGGAAGCTCTCACTTTTGACAGGGGGTGTGTTAGACGTCTTGTTGGGGGAGTCTGCAGCCGCCAGACGAGCAACAGTGGAGCGAGAAGGCTTCAGGCTGACAATGTCGCCAACTTTCCTGGTCTTAGCTAGTACCCTCTTGTAGGCCTGGTCACATAGCCAACACATCAACTTGCCATCCTGCTGTAAGTGAGTTAACAAAAGTTCTTTTTTTTTTTTATGAAGAGGCTGTGAGTGTGGCAGTGAAAGAAAATAAGTGTTTTTTTGTTAATGCATAATCAAATAATATATTTTATAAGCAGGGTAACCACCAAATCCTTGAAATTGTTTTCAAGACCCCAATTCACTGCGAAAATAATGCCGCCAAGAATAAAGAATGATCCCAAAAAGTATGTTATCAATGATAAAATTTCAAACTGAAATTTGCAATGCACATTTGGAAATGTAGTCTTCGAACAACAGATTATTGCTAATATCGTCTAGATATATGTGGATAAGACTATTTTTCCCAACACAACATAAACATTTTAGGCATTTCGCTTTTACTGACTTTTTCCCTACCCATCGCAAAAGTTCCGAAAGTTCCATTCCCCGACCTGGTTGGGACCCTGTATGACCGTATGACAAACTACAGCAGATTTTGTTCAACTTTCAAGCAGTGAATGTTAGCAACCAAAAAAATACATCAAAATATTGAGAAAGGAGTTTGATGATAGTGTTTCATTTAAAATGTTTAAAGAATTGTCTTTTTAAAATCCTACAAACCTTCCTCTTTTCAGGGCGATCAAAGGCACACTTGAGTTTACACTGCTCACAAACAAATGGATGACCCCACTTCTTCTCTGAATTGACACATCGCTGGCACTTGTTGCCAATGAATGCAGCCAAGATGCTACAATTCTCACAGGCAGTGGGCTGAAGTGAAACAATGAAAATTAGACATGGTCTGATATTAAGTATAAAAATGCCAGTAAAGGAAATCATCACAGTCAAGTTGAAGGTGCCAATATTTCTGACACTACTTATACTTATAGCCACCATTATTGGTATTTAAGAAAGCAGAGGGAAAAGCTATAGATTGTATTTTCTCAACTGCTGAACTAAAGCAAGATTTACTGTGAATGTGATCTAGAGTAGATACTACATCTTAACAAACTTACAAACGGTCCTGAAAATAAAGTTTACCTTTCCATAGTGCTTGACATTTTGAGCACACTTTGCACATATGGAGCTTGTACTGCCTTTGCTGAAATTCAAAAGAGGAATATAGTCAGACTTTAAATCATTTCATCCTTTACAACAACATGTCGCCTATATTACGAAGTGGCGTATCTCAGTTTTGGCTGTTTTTCAGGAGAGCCTTCCAAAGTTTTGACCTGTTTTCACAAACACATTTTCAACACATTGTGAGATAACGACATGGTCTTTTGGGTCGAAATTCTAAATGAAAATGGGGCTGCTTTAGAGGTCAAGTAACCTTTTCATACAGTGGTTTTTGGTGTAAGTGTCTATATTTTTCGGCTAAAAGTGAAATACGCCAGTTTGTAAGACAATTAATATACCAGTTGCCACATCGAATTTGAGATACTACTGATAAGCAAAATAAGTAGAAAACGTTTTTGTTTCATGCTTAGAAACATCTTGATAATTTTCTTTCAACTTGATTGTCAAGTGTTCATTTCATATTGGCTAATAAGAGACAATTCAATGAAAGGGATGCTTAAAACACAGAAATTGGCAAGAAAACATTGACACAAATCAAAATATCTGTAGGTCTACATGTCACAGCTGCCTTTTGCAGCAGCTTCTTAGTTGAAATTGCAAAATGAAATGAGACTGTATCTTGGTAGTATGACAGTCTATTGATTTCATATTAAAAAATATTCAAAAATAGAGTTAGTGTAATCAAGATCGTGTTGAAGATTGAAGAATTTGACAATTGGCAGCTGCTCTGCACCAATATGGCATTTCATGGAAATGATATTGATAGATTGTGTACATTGTAGAGCCAAACAGATGAAGTTCAATAATGTGGCAAATAAAGAAACCTTTGTGTTCTTCTAGTCTATTTAGCAAGAGATTTGTCGCCCTGGCACAGAGAGGTGAGGTCATTGGATTTTGCCTAGGGCACCTTGAGTTGTTCTGGGTTTAGTGGTTCCTGTTGAACTCTTTTGGAATTTCAATGTCGTTGTTTTGTAGTCTGTTTGTTTTTGTATTAAATTAAGAAAATAAAATGGCCGGTCTTTTGTGACCATAAGCTCCATCACATTGTTTCAGTCGATGGGCACGTTTGAGTCAGAATCTTGACAAGCGTTCAGGATTCGCAAATCCATGGAGTTGCTTAAAACCCCCAAAAGATATTGGAGAGGAACCACTTGGTATGGCTGACTTCAGTGTGCAGATTCAATGATTGTGGCCTAATCTGTTGGCACAAAATTGTCACATGCCCTAGACATTGCTCCATTTATCATACTGTGTACAACATCACTTTGATTTTCCATTGGCGTTGGCTGTTTGAAAGCATTTGGTAGAAATTCCCTTTATGGTTGGATGTTTTCATACTGTACAGTAGCATGGCAAGCACGGTGGAATTTTTGCTTTGCCCAGGGCATCCATCACCAAAAGGATGCACTTCTTTGACATGTTTGATGTCATCATAATGCTGAAAAACTGCAGTGCTTATCTCAGAACTCGCAATGGCCTTCATGCCAGGTGAAGCAGTGTTTGTTGGCCAGATTGTAGAAAGTCAAGTTGTAGATTAGTTTGAGAGACATCATTTGTATAACAAATCACTTTCATTAGACACTGGAATATATTCTGACGACATGCTGCAGGTCAAATGTGCCGGCAAGGAGGATGTTGACTGTCATGCCTTGTCGTTTGGTGCTTTCTCTCAGATCCCAAACATTTTGTTTTTTTGACTATGTGCTTCCGAAAGATCCAAGCTTCATCCTACTAAAGATCATGTCATACATGCAGAACCTAGTCAGGCTGGGTCTAGAATATTGCCCCACGAGCAGTCTTTACGTTTTTCAGATCAGGATAAAGGCAATGTTTGCTGGACGAAGACCTGTAGTCCTGTAGTAGTAGTGAGATTCTACAACAGGAAACCCGTCAGTGTTTTCTTTTGATAAGAGCTGTTTTGATCTCATCTCTTGTCATTACTGCTAAACGTCTTTCAACCCTTATTTCAGTTTCAACAGCGCCAGTTGGCAATTTCTTCTCTCAATGGCGTTTCTTGACATTTTTATCAGAGAAGCCTAACGAATGAAGAAATGTCTTCTGGCAAACTGGCAAGTCCTGCCCATTGATAGTCGTACT
>JAUELK010219573.1:0-10306 GCA_031471215.1 Gastropteron pacificum | reverse complement strand
TTTCCGGAAATGTCTACGAATCTACTCACAATCTATGGTCGAGCAACGAATAGACAAAGACAGAAGTTCAAAGCAGGGCCCTTTCACGTTCACTATTCATCTTATTTCTGTGCTCATTGTATCTTTTGCAAGCGAAGCTGCAACAGGTCTTCTAGTTTCAAATAATTGCTGCCTGAGGCATTATAATGTACTTTTACATTTTCCTGTGTGCTTTTCCTCTTGTCAGATTCTTCTGACCTGTCCAGCAACTGTCCTGGGAACTCAGCAGATGACCACGACTGACTCTGCCCTGACAACACCAGTGAAGATTTGCCAGCAATGCAGAGAGTATGGCAGTCTCTCAAACATGTTCCCTCTTCAAGGAGCTGTGGAGCCAGACATGGAGAATTGAGAGAGCAGTTCAATGCAACCTCCGTGGCAGCCCTGTGGACACACTGCTGCCGATCTCAAAACACAATGTTCTCATTACATGCGTCCTGGGGAAAGGATAATCTGTACACTGCTTTACATGGACAAAGTCATTTCCTCTGGATAAAGATGAAATCTCCACATGTGATAGCAATGTCAGCAGGAATTCATATTTTGATGCACTCTTAACTCTTTGACTACCTGAATAGATTTTGGGTTGAGACCGCATTTCTAAGATGGCCGCTGAGTGAAATGAAGGTACCATCACAAAATGTCTTATTGAAAGCATGCATCCATACTAAACCCAATAAAGCTATGTATATCAAAAAGACAAAGAGTTGGATGAAACAAAGACAATAATAATATAGAGTCTAGGAAAGATAAGTGTTTTTTTGGGGGGGAGTAAAAACAACATCATGTTCACACATGTACTCACCCTTTTGAATCTGCTGTAAATCCTTATACAATCAGGTGGTCAGAGAAGATTGTTTCTGAGCAACTGTAGCTGTGAAGGAGATCATGGTTGTTTGTAAAAAAAGAAGGTCCAGGGTGTTCCCATGTCTGTGGTTTGGGTTTCTGGATGAGCTGTGTCATGGAAAAGTCAACGGCAATATCCAGTAAGTCCAACAACATAGTTTGTTCATCTCTGGAGGCCTCTGATCATGTTGATCCTGTTGGCCACACTGCATGTGACAGGTTGAAGTCCCCACACATTAGAATATCCGGAGTGGGGATACTCAGGTTGGAGTATGTGTTCCTCAGACTGCCGAGCGCATGTCTGAACTCAATACTTGTCGATCGATGACCTCCTACCAAGTCATCGGGTTGACGATAGAGGTTAAAGAAGTAGGAGATTTTTAGCTTTTATATTAAAGAGACCCAGTATCTCAATAACACCACTTGTGTATTGCAGCACTGGCTCTGCATCTCCTGCTAAATCTGTTCTTATGTAGAAAGCTACACCACCACTGTCTCAACCACGTCTGTGGCTTTTTCTTGCCTGGCGAAATAGAGTGTAGCCTTTTATATCCACCTCAGCATCCTTGTGATCCCTCATCCATGTTTCGGTTAATGCAACAAACAGCTGATTCTCTGATGAGTGGAGGAGATCTTTGAGATAGGGCACTTTGCTAGGGACTGTTCGAGGCTGCAGTCCCTGGATGTTGAGTATAGTGATTGCGCTTAGAACTGGTGAGGGCTGGGCACCATCCGATGAATTGTGGGTGCCCAGTTAGAAGTCCAGGCGCCATCTGGTGTTGGTAAGGTAGCCCTATGTTGCCTGCCCTATTTGAGGTTAGGCTGGTGGCTGACTCATCATGGGAGCCACCAGAGGAGTCGGTTGTGGACATCTTGTATATATAATCACCTCCAACTTGTTGTCCATCTCTGCTAGCATCTCCATTTTTAGAGTTTGAATTGCCTTTAAAAAAGAGTTTGTTTCTTTTGCAGATTCTTTCTTAGTATGGGTCACCCTTGTGCTTTCCTCCAAAGGGTCTGTCTTGGGGTTACATCGTGTTCCAGTGACATGGCGTAGTTTGTATTCCTCATTGGGGCATTCTCCCTTTCGTAAGGAGTTGAGGCACATTTTGGGGTGGAATAGTCCACATTTCTGATCAAGTGTGCACCCATTTGGGCCTCTATTTTCATGTGCGAGGAGTTTATTGCAGGGGCTAGGACAGGTAAGGACGGGGAACCAGCATCCTCAACCTGTGTTGGCTGAGTCCCGACTGCCAAGGTTTGAAGTCTTTCACTTCCATCTGGATTGTCTTGCAGTTCGCATTCGAAACGCACTTGACGAAGTCATGAAAGTCGTAGACCTTTCCTCCTTTTTTTTATCTCAATCTCACTCTAAAAAAATTATTTCTTAAGATACTACAGAGCTGAAACTTCTCATGTACATGTATTTTGGTGTCCAGAGCATGAGAATTGAGTCCAATATAGTGTTTGAGTACAAGAAATAGGAGAAAAATAACATTTTCAGTTTTTATCTTCAGAAAATCTTACAAAAATGAGTAACATTTGCGATCGTGTTTGGGTTTTATGTCACTCAGAACACAAAAAGGTCACCTAAGTTACTTGCTCAAAAAATTATGAAGTAAGTTCACTTTCACATTCTGAACTATTGTCATCATCTGAACATTCTTCCTTTTCTAATTCTATTGCATTTTTCAAGCCATTTGAATAGAGTTTCTTTTGTTCCAGTCAACTTCAAGTTCTTTTGCTCTAAAAACACTTTTCTGTACCGAATCTGACATTTCAAATCCTCTGTTGTACACTTTTTATACAAATCTTGCAACTCCTCTAATGTTTCGCGCACCCGTCCTTGCATCAAAATTCCATCAAGAATGGAGGCCTTTGCTTCAGCAAGTTTTATTTCCTTTTCTTTCACTTTCTCTTGGTTGGCGAGAAGTTTTTTCTTGATTTCTTCCCTAACCTTTTTTATGTCATCCATATGCTTTTTTCTTAATTTTGTCCTATTTTGGATAGCTACAGACCTGTCACCCATGGCCACTACCAAATCAGTATAATCACCCCAAAAAATAAGTATCTTGTATCATACTGACGTAAATCTCACGGAAAGTGAAAAAAATAACAAAGAGACACTGGTAGGAAGACTGTACATGTATTGAAGATCTTGAAAACAGTGAAACTCTTACCTATTTACATATGTACATGGGGAGGGGGAGGGGAAACACTATTGCTTGGCCTTGGCCCTCCGGAGGAAGGTCTCGACAAAGGCCATAGCATAACACTCCTGGTTCCTGGCCAGCATGCCACACTTGATACGCATGAGGTCAGCCAACAGATCCCTGGACATGCTCCCCCTGGTCTCACACTTGTTCTTTCGAACCATGCTGAAGACCCTCTCCGTATCTGCATTGGAATGGGGGATGACACAAAGCCCCATCATGATGGAAGCCAAGTTGTGGTATTTCAGATTCCCCAGGTCATCCTTCATCAGGCCAACTTTCCTCCAGGCAACATCTACCCGCTCATCTACATCAATGTCTGCCAGAGCATCACACTATGAGGAGAAATGGAACAAGACAAGAGACAACATTAACATTTAGAGCTGGACAAATGTTCAGATGCTTCATAAGAAGGGTCAGAAAAGAATTAATGGAATTACTGAATGCTTGTCAGATGGAGGATGAGGAGGGTCAGTGGGCTGTTGAAAAGAAAGATTTGGCCAATACTAATTTATTCAAGGGACATGGATGACCTTAATGATCATAAGCTATGTCCAAATAATGATTGAAAGAATAAGAGCAACATTACTAAGACAGTATTGTACTAACCTGGAACTTTCCAAATTCCACAGCAGCCTTGTCCACAGCTTCAGGAGTTGCCAGGCAGCTGAACTTGTTGGTGAAGAACTTCACTGATGTGAATTTCGTCTTTGTTCTCAGTTTGATGTCTATGACCTCTGCATGCTCAAGGACTGTATTGTCCAGAGCCAAAGCATTAGTGGGCTCAACAGCATCATCTTTCTGGCCCAATGGAAGCTTTGCCAAGATGTAGCATCTGATGAAAGAAAAATAAAAGTAGACTTGAGTGGGCAGTAGAATAGAACATGGTATTTTTTCTGAAAAATTATAAATTTGTTTCACAATATTCTCAAAACATGTGACCAGAATTCCCTATTCACAGGCTGGATCTTTCTTCTTTACAATGCATTTCATCTGAAAAGATTTTCTTCACTTCCCCCACCCATGTCAAGTATTCCTTTACATTATACTTTTGTACAGGGTTTCCTTCTCCAATATAGGCCTACCCACCCATCAAAGGTCAAAAACATTTTGTTGTATGCTATAAGTTACTCCTACTCCTATTGACATTGCTTACCTTCAAAGAAGTCAGTGATGACATTGCTTCTGAGGCCTGACACAGATTTGTCCATGGCCAGTACTCCTTTGTCGCATCGCCAATCATCATCTCTTCCCAGCTTTTCTGGTTGGATCTTCGGCTGTGCTCCAACGCAAAGATGCTGGCACATGCAGTCACAGCTGATGGCTTGACGAATCTGACTACAATGTCAATCGCCACTTCATTCAGCCGCCGCCTCATCAGATGGATGATTGGCTCTTCTCTCTGCAGGTTTGTATTGGTAAAAATCGGCAATGCATATGCCAGAAAAAGGCAGTAGAGCTTGGAGGCAGGATTGTCAAAGAAGGCCTTCAACCTGGTGATTCCTGCCCCCCTGGTGGCTGGTGACTTGGAGCCATACTCCTCCTTGACAAATTCTTTGAAGACATCCCACTGCTCCAAAATCCGCTCAATGCATCTCAGCAATGAGAGCCAGCGTGTTGATCCATGCTTCAGGATCTTCCGCAAAGCAGTCCCAGTCTCTACCTGGATTGCCTTCAGAGCCTTCATTCGCTTAGAGGAATTCTCCAAGTAGTAGAATATGTCAGTGAGGGCCTCTTCGACTTTGACCCTCAAGGCATCGCTGCCTTTCTTTGCGGCAAGATGGAGCAGGTGACATGGGCATCCCTGCACCAAGATGTTGGGGTTGTCTTTTCTGATGAACGCTGCAACCCCCTTCATATGACCCACCAGCACAGACGCATTGTCACAGCTGAAGGTGATACAGTTCAGCCAAGACAAGTTCCTGACCTCCAGCTCCCTGGTCAGAGCGTTGTAGATGTTCTGGCCAGTGGAATCCCCGTCCGGAGTCAAGATGGCCAGAAGATCAGTCATGACCTTTTCCCCACAGTGGTAGCGAATGACAATTGGGTAGAGCTGCTCTGACCCTTTGTTATTGCTACCATCAGTAACCAGTGAGAAATGTTTTGCTGCGATTTCTTCAGTAATCTGTTTCTCCTGCTCAACACTGAGCGATCCAATGACCCGCCAGGTCTTTGTGCGGGCGGCAGCGTACTTCACAGCGATCTTTGAATCAGGGAACAAAGCTTTGAACAATTTCCTGGCATGATCAGCAACGGCGATGGGGAGATTGTGCTCCACCAGGAATGATGCAAAAAGCATTTCCGCTTTGATCACCTGAAACATAATAGTAATAGAAAAGAAGAACATTTAGTGTATGCCTAAACCACAATTCAATTTTCTAAAGTACAAAAAAAATCGAGCATAGCTCCTGCTGAGTCCGAAGCCACAATTCAAATTTCTGAAACAAAAACAATTTGAGCAAGAGGCCCGAAGCCACAACTCATATTTCTAAAACAAAAAAATCGAGCATAGCTCCCGCTGAGGCCGAAGTCAAAATTAAAATCTCTGAAACAAACAAATTTTGAGCACAAGACTGAAGGCACAATTCAAATTTCTGAAGAAAAAGAAAACGAGCATAGCTCCCGCTAAGGCCAAAGCCACAGGGCCTCTATACATAGGATAGGGTGCCCTTAACTAAGACATAACTCTAACTCTAACTTAAGTACTTAACATTTTTTCATTAGATATTATTTATTATTAGATTAACAACAGTCTGTCAGTCAGTCACATTAGATCATTAGATCTCTAGACTAGGCTAGGTCTTACCTCAACATCATCCTTCTGCTTGAAAAAAGAAGCCACAGTGCACTTTTTGTTGGATGCTATAGCTCCATGTTTGCTGCAAGCAAAATGCCTCTCGATGTCTTTGATCCCACCATTCGCTGTTTTGAGGTCCACCTCGCAAACAGTACACCTCGAGTAAAACACCCCAAGCGTTGAGCGAGCAATAAACGAATGTTTCTGACTCCACTCTTCTTTGAATCTCTGGAGAACTTTCGGCTTCTTTGCGGGCGGTTGAGAACTCATACTGAATCCGAACGGAATGAAGAAAGCGTGTAGTGTTGAATGGAAAACGTCTTGAGTCGATGAAAGCGTTCAAGGAAATGGAAAGACCGGCGGAGATTCATAAACAAAATGGGCGAGAATCAGAGTTTTGAAAAAAATCCCGGGTCTAATTCGGGTTTCCAAAGTTCCAGCAACCGGGTGATAGATGGTGCCAACCAGCGAGTAGAACAACACTTGAAAATCTTCTTCACATCGTCATTGTACAATGCCTGAAACTGATCCAACTCACCTTTCCTCTTGTCGCTGTGATTAAAAAAGTGGAAGACATCTACAAGGGCATCTTCGATGTTGATGGACCTCGATTTGGCAGCGATATTGATAAGGCCATTACACATTCGTACATCAGCATTGTTGCTGCTGCCCTGGCTTCTCTCTCTGATCAATGACTGATCCCTTTCCATCATACTTAAATTCACTTTGAATATTCCATCTTTTCTGATCTTTTCAAAAGCTAGGAGCTGTTCCGCTTTTGGGAGTAGCCGTGCAGCAACCACAGCATCGTCAGTCTTGTATTTTCTCTTGAGATGTTTGACCAACTGAGACTGTTCTCCACCACAGTAGTCGTGTCGTGTATTAAATATGATGCTGTTGTTGTTGCAAACGCCAGGACAGAGGGGTCTGACTCGTACAACAGGGAATGAAAACCGGCAAGCGGAGATCAGGTCTAGGCCTAAATTTACTCCGCCATTGTTGTTGCTGCTACGAGTAATAAAAATAAAGAGCGTATCAATTACATTTAACTGAATTTAGATGTGCTTAGATACAAATGCATCCTCTATCAAATGTCATATGTAGTTTGAGCAAAGTCGTCCGAATTTTGAAGAAAATGTAACATCCCATTGTCATCACAATCACAGTCAAAAAATACTTCAATCTCTTTGAAATACGTATAGTGAAATCATCACTCATTTTGTGATCATTTCCACATTAAGTGTCTTAATTCGAATCCATGATCAAAAGTCCACACTGCATTTTGATATTCAAATGTTCAGTTTTTCAAAGACATCTTCGTCAACATCTTCTGCACTTCTATTTTCAGAATCCTGACCATCCACATCGTTGTCATCTTCATGGTCATCTCCCTGCTGGTCCTCTTATACTGTCAAGGGGTTCAAACAATCATCACTGCCTTGACAATTGCAGTACAACGTTCATAAGTTGTTCAGCTCCGATTGCTTTTTTTGATAATGTAGGCATAACATGCAGATTGTCAAAATCCACTTCCCAGCAATAATCTTGTATATCAACGGAAGGGGGAATAGCGTTGCATGCAGATTTCCATTACTTTGTCTGCTGGTGAGCACGTTTTACGTGTAGAAACAGGTTTGATGATGTTGGGGGAAGTTTTTTTAGAGCCGGTGTATTTTTCTTATTGCAGTAAATTTATTTCCATGCTTCAGCAATTGAAGAGCAACTTTGTTGGCTATAAAGGGCCAGGAAAAAAGATATACCAATTGTTTCAAGTTCTTTTTCTGAGACATTCTGTTCCCCTAGAACGTCAGACAATCCAGGGAAGTCATTATCCATAAAACCTCTAAGAGCTGAGCTTTTGCCCTTTCCACGTGGATATGAGACAGTGTCACAACCAGACAAAGCATGCAAACCAAGAAGGCCACTACACTTTTCGCCAAGATGGACAGTGGAGTTTACATCCAAAATGTGACCATCATTTTTCCATTTGGACAGAGCAGGTTAATCCTTTTCTCCAACACCAGTACACGAGAAGAATGAAAACATCGGTATCATCAGATAGGACTCTTATGGTTTCAGCACCATTGGCTGTGGCATGAATCATGTAAGCTCCGTTGATGAAGTCAATTTGTACCTCAGGGTCAAGTGCTTTAATTTCGTCAAGGTGTCAGGTTATGTAGTGCGCATAATTCTGGTGACCAGCGGCAAAGAAGTAGGGCAACATTAGTGTAAGGATGTGTTATTGGAAAAGCCAGTTTGCTTCTCGTTCAGCTCGGATGAGATGGTGCGCAAGAAAAGTTGGCTTGATCAGGCAGTCAACCCAAAGTCTTCCTGTAGGATGTTGTCTTGTTTTTTCAAGGTAGACTGATATCCTGAAAAAGTCGGACAGTACTACACCTACAACCATGCAAAATGCATGCATTGCTTTTGGCCACGCCTTGCCATTCAATAAACCACTGTAGCCAACTTGCAGCTTTCCAACACCACCTTTTTTGCCAGCCATCACATTGGCAACAACAAAGTGTCCACCACCGGTTGGTGGAGTGCCGCTCTTATTAACAGGTGCTCTAGTTGTATCGTCCACATGACAAAAGCGCACACAAACAGTCGTCTTGACAGATCAAAATAGAACATGTTCTGCTTTTGTCTGGCTCCTGTGTCCGACTGGCACACATGAAAGTGTGTCCCTCCACTGAACAGGCCAATAGTCCTTCTGTATTGAGAGACACAGATCATGCTCAAAGTGAAGGCGGGCTATCGAACTCTATCTAGCCTGACTGCACTAAATACAATTATTTCTATATCACATAAATATCACAATAAATGGAAGACAGGAGCGTAATACACTATACAGCAGATATGCACCACGAAATAATAGCTATAAGTTCAAGAAATATGAAGAAAATGACGGAGCACAAAAAAACACAGCCTGTCACAGATCACAACACACCGGAAGCCCCAAGCTTTCAATCTTCCTCTTCTTCTTCCACATTCATTTCTTCTGTATACTTGTGTACAACTGAGTGCCTTTTCAGTGCTGCATGGCTTGGGAAGTATTTCTTACATCCCCTAGGTCCCCTACACACTCTCTCCTTAATGCAGCCTTTCTTGACCAGGGAGGGGCAAAAAAAATCAAAGGGCAGCAAAGGAAATTGCTCAGCTTCCGCGAAAACAGAAATTAAAAGAAAATATTTTGAAATGAAAGTTGAAACATCAATTATCACAATACTTGAATTTCTATGGCTATTTAAGAAATAAATGACGAGTGTAATATTACACTTGATGACAACCCCCCCCTCCCCGATGTTGATGGACCTCGATTTGTCAGCGATATTGGTAAGGCCATTACACATTCGTACATCAGCATTGTTGCTGCTGCCCTGTCTTCTCTCTCTGATCAATGACTGACCCTTTTCCATCATACTTAAGTTCATATCGATGTTGATGGACATCTATTTAGCACCTGTCTTGGCAGCAATATTGATAAGTTGACACGGGCATCCAACAGTTAGAAGTTGTTGGTGTTCGTCTTGCAGCTTTCCAACACCACCTTTTTTGCCAGCCATCACATTGGCATTATCAGACTCAAACAAGATGCATTGAGTAAAAGCACTATTTTGAAGACCGGTTAGTCAAAATAGCAAAAACTGAAATCGTGTCTTTGAAGTATGAGACCTACCAATTTGTTTGGGATGCCACAATGCCTGAGTATTTTCCATAGTGTATCGCAGTGTATGCTGTCAAATGCCTTTTCATAATCCACAAAGTTGATTAGAAGTGATGAATTCCATTCAATTGACTGCTCAGCTATGATATTGAGGGTGGCTATCTGGTCTACTAAAGAAGATCTATTTTTCCTGAATCCAGCCTGGTTGTCCCTCAAGATTGGATCTACTGTGTCTTTTATCCGCTCCAGAATGATTGTGTTAAAGACTGTACCTGTGATTGATAATAGTGTTGTTGTTACTCTGTAGTTTTTGCACTGACCTATAATTCTGTCCTTCCTTCAGATCTTTCGAAATTCTTCCTCTTTCCATATCTTTTCAAAAAGTTCATACAGTATATCCACTGACAGTGTTTTTTTGTCTTTTCGCATTCCCTTTCTGCTTTCTGCTGTTGAAGCAGATAAACAATAATTTGTTCAAAAGTGTCAACAATAAATCTTGCTGTAGCAGTAGCAGAAGCTTCCTCAGGAAGAGATATCAAGTTCACTATGGCTAAAATACCTGCAGCTACTGTTCTGAGTAAGAACTCATGACCCTACATGTATTAAAAAACAAAAATACTCAAATTACTTTATTCATTACAACAGATATCTACCACTGTTTCTGCCGTCTCTCCGGGGGGGGGGGGGGGGGGGGGGGGGGGGGGGGGGGGGGGGGGGGGGGGGGGGGGGGGGGGGGGGGGGGGG
>JAUELK010219572.1:0-18933 GCA_031471215.1 Gastropteron pacificum | reverse complement strand
CCCCCCCCCCCCCCCCCCCCCCCCCCCCCCCCCCCCCCCCCCCCCCCCCCCCCCCATTTTATACTGGATGGTAGGAGAAATCATGGGCTAGGCGATGGTGCCTTTTGGGACATTCAAGTTTTGATGGTAAGGGAGATATCGCACCAATAAGATGTGGTAAAAATGGAAACTTGAGTAGTCTGAGTTTTGCTGGATTTTGTCCTCGAGGAATTAATATGTCGAGTTTGCCCAGGCTTACAAATAATTGTTGTCACTGGATGGTAGGAGAAATCATGGGATAGGCGATGGTGCCTTTTGGGACATTCTAGCTTTGATGATAAGGGAGATATCGCGCCAATAAGATGTGCTAAAAATAGAAACTTGAGTAGTCAGGAGTTTTGCTGGATTTCATACTTAGGGCTTTAATTAATATGTCGAGTTTGCCCGGGCTTACAAATCATTGTTGTCACTGGTTGACAGCATAAATGTTCCTGTTGCCAGTACCTGTGTAATCTTGAGGCAATCTCTGACAGCAGCTCAGAGGGACACTCTGCTAGATTTGATTGTTTTTGTAGCACCTGAAACATAGAGAAAAAAGGTGATTTTGTTGTTTTTGTAGCACCTGAAACATAGAGAAAAAAGGTGATTTTGTTGTTTTTGTAGCACCTGAAACATAGAGAAAAAAGGTGTTTTGATTGCTTTTGTAGCACCTGAAACATAGAGAAAAAAGGTGATTTGATTGTTTTTGTAGCACCTGAAACATAGAGAAAAAAGGTGATTTGATAATGTGTGATATGGAAATATTGCTCAACATAATTTGATTTGCAAGATGCTTAAGTAATTAGGCCTCGTGATAACGGCCGTTTTGAGCCGAGCGATGCATGTGTTGCCTTTCTGTCTATCTTTTTCGTCCGTGCTGTTCTTTTGATCATGGCGACAAACGGCGAGTCCATGGCTCAACAAAAAAATGTAATATTGGATTAAATTACCGACTATGATATCGAAAGGGAATGTTAATTTTGCCTATCTTCTCTTCTAAATCTCACACCTTACTTAATGGTTCCGATATTTTCAAGCGTCAATAGTACAATGACTTCAATTGTTATTTTCATGCAGCACAAAGTAAAATTAATAAAGAAACAGAAAAAAAAGCCCTTCACAAAAATCCATTGTTCTAAATCTGACCTTCTCAATCTCTGTGACCTCCATGAATTTGAACTCTTGTTGCTTCCCCTTGGCAGCCTGTGAGGAGACCTGCGACATCTCATCATCTGACCCGTCGTCCGCGTCTCGCCCGCGACCTTTCTTCTTGGTCGACTTTATCTTGACCTCTCGACCTCCGGTGCCCTCCTTCTTGGTACTCCCCGCAGCTGAGGGGAAAGGAAAATGAACATTTCTTCAATCGACGTGAAGTACTTGTGGTACACATCTGCCAAAAGAAAGATGGAGTGACAGATGTGCACAATTTGAGTGTAGCAGATATAGCAGATGTAGCCCGATTGCAAAAGTCCTCTGTATATGAGGCTGCAGTCATAATTGGAATAATAATAAGAAGATCTAGTGCTCATTCCATCAATGATTCAGTGGCTAAGTGGTAAGTACGTTGGTCTTACAAGTCAAAAGTGTGGTTTGAAACCCGGCTATGCCGACTCGATTTGGATTTGAGAGTATTTTCCTAACCATCACCAGTTGTATTCTTGGAAAAAAAAACTCCATACCACACATTTCTCACTGTACCCTGATGTAAAAAGGGTACCCGAGTATAGACAGCAAAAGATCTTGTCCGTATGGGCGCTGACCAGGCAGCACTACCAGGAGGTCGAGACAGGTCTATCGGGGTAATGATGTGCCGTAAAGCACTTTGAGCTGGCTATTGAGCGAGAAAAAGCGATATATATAAATCAGCCATTAGCTCTGTTATCTAATTATTATTACCTTTATTGTTAGTACATGTATTGTAATGTGTATGAAAATTACTTCTTTTGATTGGTGACTTATGTGAAATAATAGTAGATAGCATTTATATAGCGCTTTTCCCCGCTCTGCAGCAAGCTCAAAGTTGCTTTACAGCCACTTCACTGTGAATGACCACTGTGTACGAATGTGACTGTAATGTAAGTTTGTTAGTACATGTATGATGTATTGTGCTCTAAGTTGTGGTACGCCTTGAGCCCACTGTGTGGGGTAAGTGGGGTATAAATAACCAGTTATTATCATTATCTAAGTATGACATACTGTGTGGGGTAAGTGGGGTATAAATAACCAGTTATTATTATTATCTAAGTAGTATGACATACTGTGTGGGGTAAGTGCGCAGTATAGATAACCAGTTATTATTATTTTTTAAGTATGACATACTGTGTGGGGTAAGTGCGCAGTATAGATAACCAGTTATTATTATTATCTAAGTATGACATACTGTGTGGGGTAAGTGGGGTATAAATAACCAGTTATTATTATCTAAGTAGTATGACATACTGTGTGGGGTAAGTGTGCAGTATAGATAACCAGTTATTATTATTATCTATGTATGACATACAGTGTGGGGTAAGTGCGCAGTATAGATAACCAGTTATTGTTATTATCTAAGTATGACTTACTGTGTGGGGTAAATGCGCAGTATAGATAACCAGTTATCATTATCTAAGTATGACATACTGTGTGGGGTTAGTGCGCAGTATAAATAACCAGTTATTATTATTATCTAAGTAGTATGACATACTGTGTGGGGTAAGTGCGCAGTATAGATAACCAGTTATTATTATTTTTTAAGTATGACATACTGTGTGGGGTAAGTGCGCAGTATAGATAACCAGTTATTATTATTATCTAAGTATGACATACTGTGTGGGGTAAGTGCGCAGTATAGATAACCAGTTATCATTATCTAAGTATGACATACTGTGTGGGGTAAGTGCGCGGTATAAATAACCAGTTATTATTATTATCTAAGTATGACATACTGGCAGCCTTCTTCCTGCGCTGCTCTTTCTTGTCCTCTCTGGCAGAGCTGCCGTCGTCCAGGCCGGCAACTTTGACCCCGTGACCTTTGTCCCCTGAACCCCCCTGGGCGTCGGGGGTCAGGATGGCAGGGTGGGTCTGCACTGTCTGTAGGTTGGGTGGATAGAAATACAGGTAGATAGATAGATAGATAGATAGATAGATAGATAGATAGATAGATAGATAGATAGATAGATAGATAGATGAATGAATCATGTTTATAGATGTTGGCACTGTCTGTAGGTTGGGTGGATAGATAGATTATAGGGATAGATAGATGAATCATGTTAGCAGATGGATTAGGTGATTTGGTGGTGAAGTGGTCAGAGCGTTGGCTTCACCAGTCTGAGATTTGAGAGTATTTTCTTATCCACCACCAGGTGTACTCTTGGAAAAGATAAAGAATCTCCCCAAAACTCTAAATGCTTAGCACACTGAATTATTGGAAGCTGTACTAACATTTCAGCGACGATCGTGAGGAAATCCACTTTAGATTGTTGCTTGCTATCAATCAGGCACAAGGTATGAGGCATTCGCTCTACAAGTAGCCTAATCCTACAGAGCCATGACAGCCTGAGACTGTAGGGTCTTAAAATTGGCACATTGTTCATGCAATTGTGCAATGCAGTCACAAGACCCCTCCGGACCAGTTTGTAGGTGGATAAAAGAAAAAGACCATTCATGTTTTAAGACTGGGTGATTGGCTAGATATTCCAGTCTTTGTGCCACTTCATTAATTGCTCCGGTGTAGCAGAACATTTCAACACATGAACAAAGCAAAAGCTGGTTAAAATGGGTTGTTAGCACTTTGAATGATTACTTACTTTTTTTCCAGTGACAATCGTGTAAAAAAACAACAACTCTGAGACAGCAAAACAAGTCATAAAACAAAATTACAAAGACACCTGGATGAACATGTGGCCAACCGGACAGACTGGAAGATCTGTATATAGACATATGAATATGATAAAACCAAGAGATAATATTAAATGCCTTTCGAGAAAATACCAAGCAGCCATCTTCAGGCTAAGCACTGAACATGTGCCACTAAATCAACACAAAAATAGAATCAACCCAAACCACCCGCCCATGTGTCCCATGTGGAACACACAATTTGACACAAGCACACACCTCCTCTTTGAAAGTCCGGCTTCACAAGACCTTAGAGAACAACTACTTCCTCCATCCAATGACATAGACACAACTCTATACACAACTACAGAGCACCTGAGGAATACCTCAAAATACTACTACATGGCATTGGGCAGAAGAGCAAGAGCTCAAAGGCCGCTGGATTAGAAGAAGAAGAAGAAGTGACGATATACTAGCAAGCTTGTCACACCAACCTACAGGCTAAAACACACAGAAAAATCTTTCTTTGTAGGTGGACCAAAATCAAGAGAATCAGAATTTCAAGACCAATCTCAAAACGGAACTTTTAAAAAGAGCATTCGAGTTCTAAACTTTTTTCATTTAGGACATGTATTATAATGTGTATGGCCCAGGCCCAGTTTGAGAGGAACAGTACTGTATATGTAGTTGTGTGTGTATTATTTCTGTCTGTAGAAGTTGCCGCGCCTTAGAGCATGAAAACATGGATTTGTGCGCAATACAAATGACTTTCATCATATGACTACAATTATCATTACCTTGTGAGCTTTGTCCGCCATGAGGTCTGAGAAGGCGGGAGCACTGTCTGTGATGAGCTTCTCACTGGCTACGATGACAGAGTCGCACACCAGGGCCCCGGTGCGGGTCTTCAGGCAACTGGTCAGCAGGTCAGACGCATCTTTGCGACTCAGCACAGATGGGAGGACAGTCTGCAAAATAATAATAAATAATAAAGATCACTAATAAAGCGCTCATCCATCAGTCGGCTTTGAGCGCTTCACAATGGCACTGTCCGTCACTCATTCATACAACATCAATCAATGCAGAACACAATGAAAGTACAGTAGACAATTACGGAATACAGTAGGCCTACTTTAAAACACAAGCATGGTGACAACATATAAACATACATGTACATAAATATTCAATAGAAGCATTACAATTTGTTAAATATTCATTGAAGAGAATGAAGAAAAGAAAGAGAAAAGAATGTGGATGAAAATAAGGGACTATTCATGTTTAACATAATACAACAGATTCGCTGGTATTAGTACTGGTACTGCTGTTGTACAACAAATTGCCAGCAAGTCAAAAGCATTTATATTTGCACACCGCATATAAGGTATGACCGTCTATGGGTATGAGAAAAAGAACATCCTTTACTTGAAATGATTGAGACACTCAAATGATACCACAACGTAAATTCAACCGGCAGGATTCTCCAAGTAAAACAATGCCTACAACACAGCTGAATGCTCGCTGTGTATGTCGGTTATTTTATCCTATTTTTACGTTTAGAAGATTCTGAGAACATTCGACTGTAAAAAAAAAAAAATGCCACGCCCACAGATCACACTTATATATAATATAGATGTAAATAACCACTATAACTCTTGAGAACCTTGTGAATGATAATGATAGTAATGATAAAATAATTATCATTTGTATTGTGCATTTCATGGCCTAATGCACTCTACAGCAAACTATTACCCCAACAGACCGAATTAGTTCAAGAGCCTTTTCAAACTCCTGGGAGGCGTACTGGTAGTGCTGCCTGGTCACACCAACACAATGACAAGATCGTTCACTGTCTATACTCATGTACCCTTTTTACACCTGGGTACGGTGAAATGTGCTTTTTCCATGATCAGCACCAACAAACCATGACCAACACACTGACTGACAAGATCTTTCACTGTCTATAGCCAGGTACCCCTTTGACACACACACAAACAATGTCTCACCGTGATGTCCACCCAGGAGCCAGTGTTGAGTGCCTCGTCCACACTGTACTGGACCTGCTCTGAGATGCCAGGACCCACGCAGCATGAGCTGAGGAACACCAGCTTCTCAGATTTGAAACGCTTCTTCACAAAGCCCTTGGGATCGGCCAGACCCAGTCTGGAGATGGCGTCGTACTCTGGGGGAAAAAAACAACACAGGTAAATAAACAAATAACAATCATATGTAATGTAATGTAAAAATGTAATGTAATAATGCATTTATATAGCGCGCAAACTCCACATCAAAGTGCTCTACAAATATTTACAAATTACAGACAATAAATACAATACGAACAAATATAATGAAACAGTATAACATAGTAGATGTACGGAGAAAAGTACATGGCTGTGTAAAAGACCTAAAAACAAAAACAAAAATATCAGCTGATGGGAGGGGTTTACAAATCCAGAAAATCATAGACATCTTTAATCATACTACTACAAATAAAAATAGCACTTTTTCTCTTTGAAAAAAAAAAAAGCACAAAGAATGGTCTCACCGCAATGTCCACCCAGTAATAATAATGATAATAATAACAGCCGATTTATATGATGTTTTTTTTCTCTTTGAGCTCAAAGCGCTTTACAGCAATAATTATTTCCCTGACAGACCCGTTTCATTCCAAAGCCATCTCAACCTCCTGGGAGGCATACTGGTAGTGCTGCCTGGTTGGCACGTAGTGCTGCCAGCACACACACCAACATTCTGACAGGATCTTTCACTGTCTTAGTCGTGTACCCATTTTACACCTGGGTGAGGTGAGAAAGTCGTGACAAAGTACCACAATGACTGCATTGCACAATTGCATGAATAAGGGCCCAATTTGAAGGTCCTCCAGTCCCAGGTTGCAGAGCTAGACTGCCATGTCTCTATAGCTCTATAGGTCTATTGGACCACTTGAAGAGTGAATAACTCACAACTTGTGCCTGACAGCAACAATAACCACATACCACACGTCACACAAAAAAAAGAAGAAGAAGAAGAAGATATTTACACACACACAACAACAACAACATACCAAGGTAGCCGTTCTGCTTGTAGAATGAGTCGACCCATTCGTTCTGTGCCCGCGAGTAGATCTCAGGTAGGAATTGAGATTTGTCCTGTCTGCTCCCAGACAGTATGCCAGCCAGGCGTCCGGTGCTGATCAACTCTTCAAGAATGGCTGCAGAGTAGAACAATGTATTTATACATGTTGCTTCAGAACATAGTCATGTTTCTTGTGGTCTATATATATATTAATGGTAACATTCTTTCAGCTATGGACATCGAAAGAGTTCTGATGGCTGCAGAGTAGAACGATATGTACATAAAATTTCAGAACATGTTCATGTTTCTTGTGGTCTATATATATATTAACGGTAACATTCTTTCAGCTCTGGACAGTGAAAGATTTCCAATGGCTGCAGCGTAGAATAATGTATTTATACACGTTATTTCAGAACATATTCATGTTTCTTGTGGTCTATATATCAACGGTAACATTCTTTCAGCTATGGACATCAAAAGAGTTCTGATGGCTGCAGAGTAGAATGATGTATACACATTATTTCAGAACATGTTCATATTTCTTGTGGTCTGTATTAATGGTAACATTCTTTCAAGATTCCATATTCTTATTTGGAGCTCAAGTACAATCATACATAAGAGCAATACTAATGTGTTGTAACATAAGACAGTGATACATACAATGTTAGAAGGTATACAGTTCTTTTATAAACAGTTATGGACATTGCAAGAGTTGGCTGCAGAGTGGAGTATTTCATGATTTCCAATATTCTACAACAGAACTTGGAGAAAGTTACCAATCAATGACAGAGTTTAAATTTGTGATAAAGCCAATTTTTTTTTTTTTTAAAGTGGAGTTGTTCAGTTCTATAAAATGAATAAAACAAAACGATTGTTTGGAATCCATTTTTAAAGCATCTTCAGATGGTTTTTTTTAAGTTTATGAAAACTAAAAATAGATCATAAAACAGGATGATGACACATGGAGAAAATGACAGTCTCTTACAGAACTCTCTGTTTGTCAAGAGATGTACGACAGAACATTTTTCAAAAATTGTTTGAAAATAAAGCTTGCCATAATGGGAAGGGATCACTAGGCTTTTACACCACATTTGACACAAAAAAGGTCATATCAGTACCACGAACATGATAATAATATATCGTTTATTTATGTAATGGCCTTCCTTTTAAATATAGATAATTCAACAGTTGTATTTGTTCCTACTTACTGTGAAACAAGTGCTCTTGACACCCAATGGCATTACGGATGGGACCGATCGTCGTTGGCCTAATCAGGGGAGAAAAAGAAAATGAGTTTTCAAGTCTTGTAAATATAACCCAGTCGCATCTAGACACACAATCTAGAATAAAACAGAATCAAAACGCATTGCACATCATGTTGGGTGTGCAGAGAAAAGCAACTTTGTCAGGGATCTGGTTGTCAAGTGGTCAGAGTTGGCCTCACGAGTCAAAGGTCCGGGGTTCAATCCCAGACAGTATTTTTCTTATCCACTACCAGGTGTACTCTTGGAAAACATACTTTAAGTACAAATATCACAATACATAAATTTCAATATATATATGAATTACCTTTAAAAATACAATAGAAAAGTACAAATATTACATTACATAGATTACAATATTTATATGAATTACCGCATGCACACGTGCAATACAATAATAAATATACATTTTTAAAATAAGTCATACGATAGGCCTACTATATTATATTATGCAATATAAAAAGAGAATGGGGGTTACTGTTGTTTGTAGCCATTAATCACTGCACTTACACAGTGACAGCTGAGAAGGCTCCCTTGACTCGAGCCTTCATTCTGGTCACAAAGGCTTCGGTGAACACAATGTCTCTGTCGTAGCTGTCAATCTGACCTTTGATCTTCTTGCCCAGGTTCTCGTCGATCACCTGGAATTTGTGAAATAAAAACATTTCATTAATAGAAGAAGAAGAAGAAAAAATCTACAGTATGCCTCACAGGAGGTTGAGATGGTTTTGGAATGAAACAGGTCTGTCAGGGTAAAAACATGCTGTAAAGCTCTATGAGCTCAAGAGAAAAAGCGCTATATAAATCGGCAATTATTATTAGTGAAAAGTTTCTGTAATTCAAACGTCCATATATACAGCAAAGGACAAAACAACACATTCTTTTCTCTAATCATATCTCACCTGACGTATGTAATCAGCAGGGAGGTCGTGCGTCTTGGTGAGGTCCACAATGGTCACGTGTCCCTTCTCCTGCAACTGGTCGTTGATCTCCTCCGCTAGGCGATTCCGGTAAGACGAGTCTATCAGCTGACCCAGCACCACATCCAAGTGGCCGTCCCGTTTGACCAGCTCATTGACTTTGCCTTCTATGTGGCTGTAGTCCACATTGAGCAACTGCTGGAGCTCCACCAAGCTGACACGTCCTACAATGGTGATAATAATAGAATGATAATAATGGACAATAATAATAGATAACAATAATAATAATAATAGAATGATAGCCCTAACAATAATAATAACATACATTTATGTTTTTTTTTTTAAAGGAATAAGAAAGAATCAAAGACATACTGAAGCATAGCTATTATTCATAATACATGTGTATAATAACATCATCCAGTCATGTTTTGATTTTCACTACACCGAACTTACAAACAGGCCTGTCAATTATAACAGAAAAGGGAGACATTTTCACTTCAAAAAAATAAATTTGACTTTACTTATGCAAAGCCTTCATTTTCAAAGACAAAATGAGAAAAAATTTGTTTACCATTTTGATTCATAATCGTTGGCCATGTTCAGTCTCAGCAGAAGATGGATTTGTACACCCCAATTTGTACTTCAGTGCATTTCTACACCATTTTCCATAGGTAAAACAAGCCTTCTATTTCTCCAAATTTGTGTACGGAATTCGCAGCAGAGGTTGGTGAAAGTCTCATTGTGTGTGTGTGTGATCCACAACAAACTTGCTAAAAAAGCAGACTTCTCTTACCTCCATGAACAATAAGTTCATCTTTGATTTCTTTCGCAAGTTGCTGGTGAGTGAGATAGGTTTTCCCATCTGCTGTGTACAACACATCAATGAGACGAAGCTCCACGAGTTTGCTCACTAACTCAATCACATTTCTCTCTGAAAGCCTGTGGATAGTTTAATCAAGATATTCTCAGTCGTGTCTTCTACTTTTTAGAGCATTTCAACATTACAAGACAACAATGTTAAATGACTAAACTAGACAAACCCAAAGTACAACGATGTTGATCTTCAAATTGTTGTGAATCTGTTGATTTTTTACAGGAAGAAAGCAATCTTATTTCTTCAAGACTACTTTGAACCTTAAGGATGGTAACAATATGAAATACATGTCTTACAAAAACAGTACAGAGACTACAACAGTGATATGTATTGAAAACCAAAGGCAGCGTCAAAGGTCTATTGCACACAAGAAAGGAGTGGAGAGGAGAGACAATCAATGTTGAAGACCCTGAGGAAGGGGAACAATTCTTTACATTGTGCTGTTTGTTGTTGTCTTGGGTTTCTTATGGGGGGCTTTGTTGATTAAAAATTAGAGAGAGATCTACAGAACAGATCTATTTTCACGAGGTCAAGTTCTTCTTCTTCTTCCTTGTAAGCGACCACAATCAACAAGCTGATTATTCTGTCACTGTGGGGTGGGGTGTGTGTATGTAGGGGGTGATCTAGGGTTCAATTTTAAACACCAGAAAAACGCCAAAACTGCCAAGGAATCTTTAATGTGCGCAACATGCACACACACACACAGTACACCTCCAAATTCATCATCCTTTTATCCGAGTCTGTCTAGATCTAGATCTAGAGTTGCTTGGTCCCACCTATCAAGGAGACCATGGGCTAAAAAAAAGCACTCCAAATGAGCACCAACTTTGAGCCTGCACAGGGAGAATTCGAACCTGCCACAATATAAAATGGTCAGTACCTTCTTGGTGCTGGCTGAACACTTTACCAGTGTGCTGACACGCCACAGAGGACAACCCCACTAGGCTACGTTCACTTGCATATATATATAATAATCTTTACGGCTCTTCTCACAGATTTCATCAGAGGCATTGTCATTGACCGTCATTCAGTCAATAGGCCTATTCAGGGGTTAAGTTTAATAAGTGGTCAAGAGAGGCAGCAGTCAAGTCAGACAGCTGTCTCGTCTGCTAGCGAGCGGTGATCTGGACTCTGGTGTCTTTACTTACAGTATTGCAGTCATAACTTGATGGATTTATGGAAAATTGGATAAAAAATGTCAACCTTGAAAGAAACAAAATAGAAAATCAACATACTTTTGCTTGGTTGTTGACAGTTGAACAGATTGAAACTCAGCTGCGAGCTTCCAAACCTCTTCCATGTTGAAATGTATTGTCTGTCTGTCTGTCAGTCAATATTGTCAACAAATCTGCTGTCAAACTTAAACTGCTATGCAGTACAGTGCTGAGTTTTGATAGTGTGACACGGTGATATTATGGGCATTACCTAGGCCTACGTATGAGCAAGACACACAACGCTAGGCTGGCTACTCGGCTGCTTGGTGAAATTTCTTTTCGAGCAAAATACATGTTTTAAAATAAGAAAAATCTACAACCACTGCAAGCACTCTTGTAGTGTAAATAGTTTTTTTTTTCTGACATGTTCAAATCCAATGAATGCAATCGAAGCAATCCGATTTAAGATATAACATCGGAACTAAAGAAATCGATTATTTTTAGTACTTGATTTTGGTATTCGCAAAGCTTTGCCCGCAGAGAGGGGAGGTATAGCTGTTACCGGTACTGTTAGGTCTAGTACACGAATAGTGACCCAAATAATTTGGATCCTTTAGTCCTGTGACTGAAGATTCATCATCATCATCATCATCATCATCATCATCATCATCATCATCATTATCATCTTGCGTCAGATCTCTATATGATTTTCCATCAATGAAGTAGAGGCCAGATACCAGCAAAATCAGATAAGACTTTTGTTTTGTATACATTATTCCTCGGAATAGAGTAGGCCTTATTGTGCGTGTTAGGTCTACTAATGCAACCCACAAATAATGAAACACATTGACATTAAAGTAAGTAAAACTTATTCCAATCACACACTTTTAGTGACAATTTGCGTGCAGGCCTAGGCCTACGTTACTGTTCCCTTCTTTTTTTTCGCTTGTTGTTGTTGTTGCCATCAAGCACAAGGCAGGGCCTATGGGTTATTCACTCTTCAAGTGGTCAAACAGACCTACATAGCCATGGCAGTCTAGCTCTGCAACCTCTAAAGGGCCTTCAAATTGGCCCCTTGTTCATACAAATTGTGCAATGCAGTCACAAGACCCCTACGGACCAGATAACTGCTATGTGCAATGCAGTCATTGAGTTGGTACTGCCTGTATTGATGCAACGTTTGGGACATGTATGGTTACAGCCATGATTTAGGACTGAACCAGATGTATGTCACATCATTTTCTGTACGGTAGCCCTGTTGCTTGAACTTGTGTGAAAGAATTCACAAACTTGACACAGCGCGTGGGCATTTTCGCCTGTGCTCAGTGACTCACTTTGTCTTATGCCTCTTGATTCCTTGTGGAACAAAGGGCCGGCCACCTTGGTTTAAAGGCATACGTAGGCTACTATTCATTATTTTATATTATGAATAAATTAGTGGTTAACACATTCTACGAATGGGGCAGGGAGAAAGGCAATTTTAGAAAGAAGTAACCTAGCTATCGAGCGGAGCCTCTAAAAGTGATTCGAGATGTTGGTACCAGATTACATGTAGCTGTAACTTTTAAAAAAAAGAAGAAGAATTAGTTATCACCTGGAAAAAAGAATGAGCCCTCACTATCTTATGTAATTACCCGAGAGACACTGTTGTTTTACCTACAGTGGCGCAGGACCTCTGTGCGGTTCTACGTAAAGACATTGAAGTTAGGTCCTATCTCATCGTAGAAATAGAATACATACTGGAGTAGAGCAAGATAGACCTATGATACATTATAATACTATCACTCAGTTCTTCGAAAGTTCTATTCTAGAGATCTAGAAGATTAGACTAACTCGACTAAAAGCCGAAATATGATAATTACTTTACAATTTTTCGCCGATTTAATGAAGTTGGAATAGAGAATTCTGACCCATTACACCTTGGCATGCACACAGTTTAATTGTTTACACATTGTTATGAAATGGTTGCACAAAGCAGAACGAAAGAAGAACGTTGTTGAAAACCGCATCCATTTTGGTGCATTACTAAAACTAATTAAATGGCTTGAATAACTTATTATAGAAAGTTATAATCTAGATCTAGGTCTATTCATTCGCATCAGTGGCTTGAATAAGTTATATTTATATCTAGGCCTATTCATTCCCATCAGTGGCTTGGAGAAATCGGCAACAAGAAATGCGTTCTCTACAGCACTGTCTGAACTTCCTGTTGTATTTCACGTAGATTACAATGTTTATGGAACTGTTCACACAAGCAGGCAGCTGTCTGAGAAAAGCTTCCACGGCCTCGAACACTCGGGCATATTTCGCTTTCGGTTCTGTCTCTGACCACGTAAGCTGCAAAGCCACAAGGCGCAAAACCACTTTAGGGATGTTGCACAACAGGAAAATGATACAGAGAAGAATTACTTGTCTCAGAACACGATTCTCCCTATTCACGACCTTATCCCCCTTTCCTGCATTATCTCCCTTACTAGAGTCTATCGTTTTCGCAGTAGCAGCGGCCGACGTATTCCGGAATTGGGACGAGTTTCGGAGACCCCAGACCATTCCGGCCGTGCACACTGTGATGATGCCTTGAGCCACTATAGGAATAACGCTATGCGTCAGGATTCCGATGTTTGCCCTATATGGCATCCATTTGTTCACTTTGCAGCACGAAATTCGAGATCTGTTTAGATCAGCAAGAAACTTCTCACCTGGAACCCGCGCTACGAAAAATGGAACGTACAGACCTATCAGGATGAGGTTACATACAAGCGTAAACCAGAAGCTCTTTTGGACTGTGAACGTGCTCTTGAATTGGAGAGGCTTGACAACGCAAGCGCACTTTGCTACAGCGATGTAGGCCGTGTTTAAGACAGTAACAGTGTAGAATATTTGTGAGGTGTTCGCTGAGAAACGTAGCGTTATGAAGGGATCCAGGGTAAAAGTTATACCTTGGGTCAGCTCGAAACCGAACAGGGCTGTAGACACTCCCCATGCCGTACAGAAAACGGAGAAGAGTAGATCGGACACACAGAGGCCCAGAAAGGACGCGCTGATTCCATCAGCCAGGCTCATGCTGAGGAACACTCGCATGTTGATGAGGTTAGTGGCCACGCCCAGTAGGCTGGCTAGAGTGACCAGTAGGCCTCCGCCAATCTGGACAATGCTGAACTGCTGACGGGGAATCAGGAAGGGGACCAGGACGACGCTGCCATTTTCTGACTCCGAGGGTACGGCCAGCGTCTCACTGCGTACGAACCTGGAAAGATGAACAGAGATGGTACATAGTCATAGAGAGCATTTTAGATTTCCATTTCCTCACTCCACCCAGGTGTAAAAGGGGTTCCCGGCTATAGGCATGTTCCTGCGCCTCACAAACTACCTGTACTGTGTTCAATGTTTGTGATGTGCCATGTGTTGTATGCGTTAGTAGCATGTCGGGGGAGTAATAGATGTAAAGCGCTTTGAGCTCTTCGGAGAAAAAGCGCTACATAAATGCCATCTTTACTTTACTTTACCCCTTCCGGTTTCGTCTAAAATACTCCAGTGGGCTGGCATTTCCTTCTGGAGGTGCAATACACGTACTGTGCCTTGAGACCTAACCATTATTCCATTGGGAAATCCTCTGCCCAACACTCCGAAGGCGAGAGACCTTTTACGAAGCTACACTTCATCTTGCCCTCTACTTCACCTATCCCCTTCTGCCCAGGACTTTGGTGGGTAATTTTTTTTATTTCTCATATAGGCGCCCCAAATTCGCCTATGCGGTTGCGAGCCCACTTTATAGGGCTGTAGATGAACTAGATCTAGATCTAGTAGGTACCAAACTACAACCCAGGCTCCCTTCAAAGACCGCAGCTAGTTTGGTACAGCTGGGACACCTTTGTCTCAACGCTGGTGAGAATTAACTTCGAAAACAAGTGAGATAGCATTTAAATGTCCACAGCGCTTTACTCTGTTCTACATCAAGCTCAAAGCGCTTTACATCCACCATAACCCCGACAGACCTGATTCATTCCAGAGCATTCTCAACCTCCAGGAGGCATACTAGTAATTCTGCCTGGTCGGTGCCCACACCAACATACTGACACGATCTTGAACTGTCTATAGTAGGTTACTCCTTTGACACCTGGTTGGGATGAGAAAGTCGTGACAGCGTACCTTTTCTAAAAGTATACTTTTGGTTAAATGGTTTCAAATACTAATGCATCTTAACGTTCGAATATGTCTGTATAGTGCATAATAATGCATACGCAGGATAGTCATGGCGCTGGCCTACACATAGATGATTGATCCGGTCTGGGCCTTCATACTACAGGCCTCGTCGCCGAAAAATAAAACCCGTGTCAGGCCTCTAACACACTCGGTGAACATACAGCACATTCTGTACTATCAAAATGTAGGTCAGATAATCCAAGAAAAGTGTGTAATCCATATGAACACAAAGAGAAACACTAATAGAATAAAACATTAGCTACGCTATACAAGCTGTAGTGCATTCGCTGAGTGTGTTGGAGGCCTGACACGCGTGTTATTTTCCGGTGACGTGGCCTGTAGTGTGAAGGCATATAATCAAACTGGGTCCAACCACAAATCGTTCGAAAACTTACTATGCATGTTACGAGCCAACACAATAAAGAAAATATAATATGAAGATTCAACACATCCAATGACATCTCAAATCAAGAGATCAAGTACATTAGATCTATCAGGGTTATTCTAGTGAAATGAAATAAAGAAAGATATAAGAGATCGTTTGTGCCATCATCCATTAAATTACTGAAACATGGAAATGTCATTACACGTACTTGACGTACGTTTACTGTATGTTTATATTTACTGATTTATATATTCTGCGTGGCTTAGTGCGTTGCAATTGTATATCGCACTAAAACAATGTGCCAAATTGAACAAATAAAGATTATATTATTCATTCATTCAAAACATTTAGTTACGGTTGTTAAGATGACGATTGGTAATCTTGTGCACTTTTTGAAATGTTAAATACCAATCAACACCTTTCTACATAAAATGGTATCGCTCGTATCAAAAGTTAATTAAATAGGCCTACCACTGGAGTGTAAACATAGTCGTAATATGAACTGAAGGAATAACAAGTGCGCAGTGTGTTTGACTTACCAAGGAAAGGCCATGGCCATAGGCTACTCCTTTTGATGATCTTTTTATGATTAACTATATTGTCTGAAGCTTTAAAGTCAACCCAGACGTTTGGTAGAATATTACCCCTGAATAAAGACAAGTCTCCTAAAAAATACAGAATTATTTATTCTGTTCGACCGCACCTCTAAATGCCTACTATAAATTCTGCCCTGTTTAAACGTATACTTTTGTTAATTCAATTTACCACTCGTGACACATTGGTTGTCCCGTCAACAAAACTGCCTGTCCATTTATCGAAAAGAAAAGAAAGAAAACAGCATATCCCCATAAAGCTACGGGCTGACGAAAATAAATATGAATGCGCGTATTGTGATAAATATAAAATGGCTCAGTTTGGAACGTTGTTGTCTCCCCTACACTAATAAGTTGACACAATCTCATGTGTGATTTTCTTGTAGTAAAAGAAAGATACTAGACTTCTAAATTATATTTATATAGCGCTTTACCCTGCTCTGCAGGAAGCTCAAAGCGCTCTACAACCACTATTGAATTGTGAAACGAAGATGGCTTTTTATGGTAAGTGACCAGTCATGATAGACTGTTTTATATTATAAGAATAGACTACTACTACTACTACTACTACAGAGAGATGCGTCTCATAGTAGCAGTTTAAAGCGTGTCGATGCCACCAACATAGGTAGAGTGTACTTGTATTCATATGGTTCTGATTTGTCTTTCTTTTAGTGAGTAATGGTAGGTACCGCTATTGATTATGTAAGTACATTGACCCCGAGTAAAGAAATAATATGTGCCTTTAAATAGAAGAGGGGAGAAAGAAAGAATACACTGCTGTTTCGTAATTCAACAATTAGGTATTTCTGTTCAAGAGGCTTTGTGACACGCTGTCAATGGAAACAACCCTGGGCTGCATTCACAAACATGACGTTCGATTAATTTTTCACAAGAAAAGCTGTCAATCGGCTGGTTTGAATGGTCGCCAGCGAGCGACCTTGTCAACATCCGAAAACACGTAATTGCCAAATACATAGATCTACCCCCCCCCCCTTTTCTTTTCTTTTCTCTTTCTTTTTACAACAAAGAACTCTTATGTTTTGTTAATGAAACTGACACTGATGGCGCTGAGCGCAGAGTAAACATGGCTGGAGGAAGAATCGAACGCTCGCAGAAAGAATAATAACGAAACTGCGGTCGAAGCGGCAGTAAGAAAACACTACGTTATTTGTTTGTTGTAAGATGTACAAGGAAGGAGAAAGGTCGATGGCAGTAGCATGTTTATCGAGGCTGTCTTCGATCACGTCATCGAAAGAAGAAAAAAATAAGAAAAATAAGGGAACAAATAATGAGCAGACAAAACAGCTATTGCTTGTTTCCGTTACATACAACTACAATACTGAGACGAGCACACGATAGAAATAGAAATACGTTTGATTGAACAAAGGTCTGCTCGGGTGTACAGACTGCGTTTTGTCTTCAGAGCAGCACCAATCGTTCATTATTTATTTAGCATACTATAAAAGGAAATACATAGTTTGTGTGGGCAGTGTTCATCGCTGTCTACCCCGTCCTGTCGGAGACAACACATTGGTCCCACCTCTTATTATGATCTAGTTGTGTCGGTAGAGGCACTAGTATATTTTAGTTCTGTGGGTAGGGGCACTAGTATATTTCAGTTGTGTCGGTAGAGGCACTAGTATATTTTAGTTGTGTCGGTAGAGGCACAAGTATATTTTTGTTCTGTGGGTAGAGGCACTAGTATATTTTAGTTGTGTCGGTAGAGGCACTAGTATATTTTAGTTCTGTGGGTAGAGGCACTAGTACATTTTAGTTCTGTGGGTAGAGGCACAAGTATATTTTAGTTCTGTGGGTAGAGGCACTAGTATATCTTAGTTCTGTGGGTAGGGGCACTGGTATATCTTAGTTCTGTCGGTAGAGGCACTAGTATATCTTAGTTCTGTGGGTAAGGGCACTGGTATATCTTAGTTCTGTCGGTAGAGGCACTAGTATATTTTAGTTCTGTGGGAAGAGAAACCTCAAACTCAAATTAAAAGCGACCAATCCAGCCTAACATAATGAGCAGAGGTATCTGGTAGATGGAATTTGCGTCAATGGCGGTTTTATTAGTTAGTGTAGGCCTACATGTGTTTTCGCGATGTCACGTAGAGGAACGGGTGCGAATGTTTCTGACAATGGACGAAAAAAAAAGAAAAGATATCGGGTATCAAAGAATGTGTGTGTGTGTACAAAATTGAACAAAGGGACAGTGCCACAACTATCTTAGTCCTTCTTCATCTATTTTTTATTGGTTAAGCCCCTTGGGTTTCAGTTTGCGAAATTGTTTGTTTTTGCGAAGCAGTAGGCCTAGTTAAATAAAAGGTCAAAAACAGACTATGCTACAACTTCAACTCTATCGGTGTGGTGGCCTCGGGAGTCAAAAGTCACTGTGGCGGGCGCGTTTGGTCTCCAAGCGGGCGACCCGGGTTCCAATTCCTCTGGGGGGCCATTCTTGACAGGGGTTGTGTTGACAGTTTTCATGGCTGTTCATCCTCGTCCCATCGGAGACGGACGTTAAGAAGTAGGCCCCACCTCTTATATTATGATATGGTTGTGTCGCTAAAGCTAAGAATCCATTGACACGGCGAGTTGCGTTGCGATCCGTTGCGATGCCGGATCCGAAATCGGTTCCGATATCG
>JAUELK010219571.1:0-30821 GCA_031471215.1 Gastropteron pacificum | reverse complement strand
GGCTTTGGAATGAAACAGGTCTGTCGGGGTAATAATATGCTGTAAAGCGCTTTGGGCCCACTTTTTGGGGATAAAGCACTATATAAGTGATGTTATTATTACTATTATTATTATAATCAGATAATTATACAGAGATGAGCAATTCAAATATTCCAAGAATTAGAACTGTAGCCTATACATTTTGAAAGTTCACCTCAATCATATTGTTATAAACATTTTACAAGCTAAGTGTGTATAAATATACATAATGCAAAATAAGCTTCACACCGGAAAGACAGAAGTATTCAAAAGGAATTAAGACGGATAGAGATGATATTCATGTAAGCTGAATACTGACATGCTGAAATTCGACATCGCCGAAATCAATGAACAGGATGGAGGATATAATAAAGTAGGCCTACTATACTACTTACTAGTACTAGCACTACTCTTCAAGTCGATTCAAGATTTAACACCTAGAAAGAAAATAGAAACTCAGTTCTGAGATTCTGCATCAACAAACCCAAATTTAGGTGAACGGATGAAGAAGGCGTGAACAACACAACGGCCTTGGGTCATCACATTGTAATAGATCTAGATCTAGTCAAGTCAGACAATAACCTCCCTTATTTTGCTCTCGTTGTACCATCATCGTCTTATAATGCTAACTTTCTTAGTTAATACCAAAGTCCCATATTTGGCAGTATAACAAGGTTAGACTGTATAAAGATTTATCTCATTCAAATTCAATACACAAAGTGCACTGTAAGGTATTCTAATGTACAGCAATGTAATATTATATTATTGCAATACTATAGATACCATATACTGTACATGTAAATTTGAATTCTTTTCAAAACATTTATTTTTATCAATGATGTGTTGTGCAATCGTACCGTTGGCAGAACTTCAACATTGATATTCTTTGACTTCAGGAACATGACAATTTCAGGGTTATACTCTGCATCCCAGTCCCCCTTGCCGATGAGCAGCAAATCTGCAAATGAAATAAAGTGATCTGCCATGAGAAGAAAGAAAAATCACTCTCCTCACAAGTTCCAATGCAATGAAAGGACTTGATACATTATCATACCGGTAGTCAAAACAGATTGTGAATTATGAAATGTTAATCATTGATAGCCTCATGAATATACATAGTATCAGTGTATAAGTTTAAGTACTGTATTAGTTAAGAAGACCTTAACTGCATTCAATAGGAGAGAAATTCCTGTTCCTTTACTGGTACTGGTAGTCAAGTAGCCTTTCTTGGGCTCTATTCAGGGTTCCCAGTGCCCAGTAAAATAAATTCTAAACCTTTTCCAGACCCCACCAGATTTCTTTCAGACCCAAATTCTCGGCTAAAAATAAACTTTTGAAGAGAATCGAATAAAATACAGATAACAAAGTGAAATTTGCCTACCTTAACCCCGAAAAGAATCTTTGTGTAGACCATGGATGTTGTATAACATCTGGCTCATCTAGACTAAATGAATGAGGACGATTTTGTTTCTGCCCCCACCCCCCCCCTTTTTTTTTTTTTACAGACCCTTTCCCGACCCAACACCCTTTTCCCACCTTGGATGAGCAACCAAAAATTCCCTACCTTTTCCAGATCCGCTGGGAACCCTGTCTATTGAAACCCCAAAAGAATAAAGATTTTACATGATGACATGCCAATGCTAACAACTGTTCTTTTGTTGCTGCCCTACATGCCAAGATAGTGTATGGCGTATGGGCATGAATGAGTGAGTAATGAGTTGCATGTCTCTTCTGTGTGACCTATTGCTACAGTTCCATTCACAAATTCAATAAATTGGAACAAACATTCAAGAGAATGAGCATTGATAGAAAGAAATGTAGGATTTCAATGAGTTGCAGAAAATGATGAGACATACTGTAACCACTAATGTCTCAGTATTGTATCAATATGGGCAAAGTCAACTCAAAGTCAAAGATTGCATGCACACAGAAGGCTCCTTTCTTTCTAAAAAAACCACACAAACCTGGCTTAGGCTCCAGCACGTGAAACAGTGACAGGGATTCAGGTGTGAGCTTGGCTGCAGATGCCACCTAAACAGTGAAAATAGAATCAGATACCAGGACTACACAGATATTTCATTTTGACTTCCACTAAAGTAAAGAAGTGTGGCAGAACATTTATGCTGGTAGAAGAAAATCCAGTACTAACTGTTTTTATTTGCTTACGGCTTACAATACTGGTAACCTCCCACATTCACATGTGTACAACAAACAGGTGCAGACACACATAAATACAAATAAAATGTACAGCATGTATAGCCCTTTTGTTCTCATACTGTCATACTTTAAACTACCGATCCAGTGCTTTTGTTGATCAAGCAAAAGAAAGTAAAAAATATTCACACAATGTTTAATATCACTAGAATCTATAATGCACGCTTTTAATTCATTAGATGCCATATCACTGGTGTCCGGTTTACCACAATACCTGATACCATCCATGCCAAGTTGCTTGTTGAAGTAAGAAATGTGATACTGACTGATAATGTTTGCAATAAATCAACAAGCAATTTTCTCTTACATCCCAAGAGAGAACAGCACGGGGGAAAAAGATGCAGGGGCCTAAGACTCTGAACCCAGAGTTGAGTAGAAAGCCATGAGGACTGAAAGCAGTGATGTAAGTTTGGCTGTCGTCCTCCTCTGTCAGCAAAGATATGTTGGTCTTACTGTACACTTCTCCGTCATAGTTGTGGTGCCTCACAGGAACGCTGTGAGAACAGGAAGAAATGATCTACATCCATGTACACATGATACCTGCATTGTAAATCACAGACAACAATACCTTGAAGTTACTTACAGTTAAGATTAATCATAGAGCCATAGTATAAGTATTAGCAAGCAGTGTCCATGTATGTAGGCCTACCAAGTAAGTAGCCTTCTATAAGACAAAAATGAGAAACCCCTTTCTGTCTTTTGGATCACTTTTGTTTTTTCCTTAAATTCAAAATATCAGCTTCGTTCTACATTTGCTGTGAGGTGTGCTTCTAAACTAATTAAAACAGTACATTTTGTTATATAGATCTATATAACAATAATAGGCAGTCAGATAGGTAAAGAACTACAGTATAATAATAAAGAACTGTTTTCTCTTGCCCGGGTGTGTTCGTTATCAGTGTTCCATTGTAGGCCCTACAACATAACAAATTGTAGCCTAAAAGAAAAGAGAGTTGTTGAACTTCTCAGGAAGAAAAGTGTTCTGAAAAAAAAAAAAAGTCCTCTATTATGAGGCTGCAACTGCAGTCATATATGGAAGAAGAAGCATACACCAACATTTTAAGACAGGAAAAGGAAAATCAATCAAGAATGGAAAACGTTATCTCTTGGCTGTAGTACCATGTTGGTTGAATAAGCTTTTGTGTCAGTAGGTTTTTCTGTTTTCGTCTTGGATTGCTGCAACAAGACTGTTTCCTGCCTGGGCCTGTCCACAAAGTCTGTGATTGCAGTTTAGACCAAGTGAGGCCGAGGTACCTTTCAAGGGCTGTACGAGATGAATTTGATGACAGCACTTTGGCTGCTGATGACATTGTGACTAAAACTTAGTTAAATTGTAAAGAGTAAATCTAGATATCTAGTCTAGATCTAGATGTTTTCAACCTAGTCTCTGGAGTCTAGACTAGATCTAGCATCTAATCTATGTGGGCAAATGATAATTGATAATGATGAATGATGATGGGATGGTCAGTTAAGTCGTCTCCAGATCCCATCCACTTTCTACTTTCTCTTTTCAGTTTCACTTTTCTTCTCCAAAAAGTCGCAGCACATCTCACGGACTACAATCCATAAATAGTTTAGACCTCCGGTCTAGATTGCTTTGAATATGATGTGCTTATTATGATCTAGATCTAGATCTAGTCTCCAGGCCTACTCTAACTCTGTCGTTTTGGCCGTCACAAGTTCAGGATCACCCCAGGGCTCACTCAGGACAAAATTCATCCACCTTACGATTACGAAATCAAGATCTACTCTTATGTTTTGGTGAGTTTCGTGATTATTTCCTGATTATAGTTTTATAGACAGATTGAATCTGTTAAAAACCCGAAATACAGCCATTTTCTGTGGAGACGAAATTCAACTGCTGTCAATCAATCGAGTCAACAAAAGAGCGAGATTGTAATCTAGAGGGAAATAATAGTCACTAGATTTGCTAGTCACTGACAACTGACTGGTTGCAAGAAAGAAAGAGAGGTGTTTGCTTAGACTTAAATTCGGAAACCCACTCAGTGACAGAATAGATGGAGAAGATAATGAAAAGTAAGTTTTTACATCTGGAGTGACTGGAGAGATGATATGCACTTTCACTTCACTTAGACTTAGACTTAGATCTCTAGTTGACTTAGCGGTAGCGACAGATCTTGATCCCCCCAGACCTTGCTGAGACAGCATCCTTTTTCATTCCCACAATACAAACAGTAACCAGGAACAGACTAGAAAAATAAATAGGCCAAGGCATTCTTTGCGTTATAATCTTTCTCTTTCTTGCATTCATCAATCCGGAGTCAATTTACATTTATAGAATTAGAGTTATTTTTTCAGTAATTTTGTACCAAATCCTATCACCCTGACCTGACCGTTGTCATCACTCCACACACACTTTTCTTTACCTACATTGCAAAAATTAGTTTTACTTCGTTCATTTAACATTTTTGATTAACTAAACTGATGTTTCTACTTCTTCTGAAGCAAGAAAAACAATGCAGGGGCAATGTTTTCATATGATACTTGTTTGATCCATTTAATTTAATTCTAGTGACTGGCCAGTAGCAGTATGAATATCTATCAACATTCTCTTCTTCCCGGGATGACTGGACATTGCTTAAGGGAGGAAGTTCATTTCAGCTTCTGGGTCATCCATATTTAGTTCATCATTGGACTTGTAAAATCAAATTAAAATGTGTCTAAAGCATTTAAAAAAAACGAAGGTGCCTGTCCTGTCCTCTCTCTAACTATTGTAACTTTGTGTGAAAGAGGTAGTGTACGGAGTGATGAAGAAGATTAATCATGTTTCTAGTTTCTCATTACTCAGTACACCTTAGACTAAGATATGTATTGACATTTTTTGCACAAATGTTCTGGAATTCTTCAATTCATGTATTGCTTTTGCCCAGTGATTTACCTAGAAATGTAGTCACATAAAATGATTTTTTTTTCAGCCACAGAAGTTTTTATACCTTTTATGAATTGAACTGTGGAGATTGTGCTTGATACAATGCATTTTTCTCCCTACTATAGAAGAAGTGACCCAAGCCCAAACAAATGAGAAAATATCCAGAGGCAACAACAAGGACTTCTACGAGCTGTTAATCAGTGAAGTCAAGGCCCGCACATGCCTGTATGACCCTTGTGATGCTGACTACAAGGACAGATATCGCAATGAGGCTGCTTGGGTCATGGTCGGGCAAGCATTGGGTGTCTCAGGTTTGTCTAAACTGTGTAAAGTAAATTCACAAGTAACCTTTGTGAAGATGGAAGCATTTCTAAGCAACAAGCAATAATTGATATGTTTTTACATGAATGTTTTTCTCTATATTACAAACCACATTATACTGAACAAACTTCTTAGAAACCGAATCGTTTTGTTTTTTTAGAATAGAGACCATATAAAAACCTTTGCAGACCAATAAGCAACAGTTTTTCAAAAAAAGAAGATAAAGTTTAAATTTAATGTTCAATTGCTCTCTCTCTCTCTTTTTTCCTCCCTTCTTTAAATCAGCTGAAGCGGCTAGAAAGACTTGGCACAATTTACGCAGCTCCTTCAGCCGATACATCAGGAACTCTCAGCAACCCCAAGTCCCTGGCACGCAGCCTGCCAAGGAGTGCTCATTCTACCTGGAAAAAGAAATGGAATTCCTGAAGAAGTACATGAGGAATGGCCCAGTGGTGAGATGAGGTTTCCATTTCAAGAATTTTACAGAGAAAACATTTTTACTCAAGTGTCCAGATGTGTGAATTGACAAAAGCGTTTTCCTTGTTGTTCATTGATTTTGTTTAAAGTTCAACATATTTTTCTATTTTTTCTTTTAGTACTTTCTGAGTCCTTAGAGCCAATTTCTCACCTTAAGACTGTATTTGTAACATGCAGGTTTTTTTTGGGTCCGATATGTTTGCTGTTTCTTGGTATTCTTTGTTTCTTTTTCTCTTTCTTTCTCTTTGTCTACTCATTTGTGTGTGAAACCGTGCATGCACACATTTTCAGTAATTTTCACTTAGTCCTGTGGCATCCCTGAACATGCTATCACATGAGTTGTCACATTTGGGATAACAATTGAAATATAATTGTTAGCTGAATTATTCAAATCACCTCGCCACAGGAATATAAGCACATGATGACTGCTTAATCCTAAAGATGACATTGTCTCAGTGGTTTTCAAATCTCAAGTTAAGAAGGGTCTGTGTCTTTGATCTTGGAGATATTCTTCTTCTTGTCCATCACTGAGATGTTAGTTTAGTGTCTTTGAAGTAGACAGCAGTGCTATTTTAGTCTTCCAGGTTGCCTTTGCCATCAAGTTTGTCTTGAACTATTCTGAGTATCTTTAGGATATCTCTAAGAAAAAATTCAAAGAGACGACAACAAAAAGAACAGATTCACCCATTGCACCTGTCAGCTTCAATGTGTTCAATACTTGCTGCCATGCATAAAGATCCAAGAATCCTTCTCCACCTTCCCCTATTTAGTCTGTAGGCTCTGGAATGAATCAGGTCTTTCAGGGTAAAAGTGGCTGTAGAGCGGGGAAAAGCGCTATATAAATGCTATCTATTATTATTATTATTATTATTATTTCCTCAGCTGCTGAAAGGCAATAAAGAGTTCTATGAGAAGTTGATCCAAGAGGTGCAGAGCCGAACATCCTTGTATGACCAGAGTCACCCAGACTACAAAGACAGGCAGCGGTCAGACATTGAGTGGAGTCTGGTCGGCAACACCCTGGGCATTTCTGGTCAGGATGTGTATTTGAAATACTCCATCTTTATTGTGTCTGTTCTCGTTTTATGATGATTATAAAGCAATTTATTGAGTACACCAATCAATGTAATCTTGATAAATTTTATCTATGACATCCAGAAAGAGGAATTTCCCAAATCCACTTTTCACATACATTTACACATTCCTTTCAATCTGCGATATCTATACTTGTAAAATTTGTGTGCCGGGTAAACAGCAAAAATGTAATATTGAAATGCCTTTTTAAAGCTAATACTAATAGTAGATAACCCGCGATATTCACAGAATTCAGTTTTCATAAGTGGTTGAGGGATGAATTCAATAGGACAAAGAGGTGAGACACGAACAAAGGGTCACGTTAATGAGAATTGTCATTGTAGGCCTAGAATTGTGAGTGTGTAGATCTAGATCTTCAACTCACAATTAACATCTTTCAAAGAAGAAATCATTCACCTCCAACATTCAATCAAACATAGCGGGTTGATGCCCTGAAACATCATAATGCACTGCGTAATAACCATGGTCGTTTGCCTGAAAGATTTATTAAGTGGGCAATGCACTATGTAAGATTTTTAGGCCGAATGAATGTTGTGAATTCTTCGGATTCGGCAGTAAAGTGTCACTGTAGACGTACTCGAAAGGCATAAAATATTGATCAGTACCTCGTTTTAATTTGAAATCTTATGTATTTCAATTGATCTGCCCAACAATGTTTGGCAAACTGAAAGCTCTTTCCTCTGCGAAACAATACGTAACTTCAAACAGTTTTTTTCACTACTGTCACTTTCCTGTATGGTGTCAAATTTATTAAAAGAATCATCTACTACATGATATGATTTTTTTTGCAAAATGTCAAGACTATTGATCCACAAATAAAGTCTGCAGGCAACAACAAAATGAAATCACCAGCACTTGCATTAGGGATACTCTTTACTTGTTTCGCCCGTAATCTTTTTAAGTAAGCAAACATTAGAACGAAGTATAGTCTATGATAAAAGTGGGAGACATATTTTACAGCATATATCCGAGTACAAAGCTCTTTTAATTTATGAAAGTCATGCTTCATAACAGTAGCAGTATTATTCCTTATTACTTATATTATTGATAAAAAGATCTGGTTCATTCTTGTTTCATGTGTCTAATTCTAAGGTGTTCACAACATATTAAATAATACTTCACTGTCCTTTACTATGTACTCATTCAACATTTGAGCCCGAGTGATCAACATTGAAGAGACTGAGAAATGTAGGAGAAAATGCCTATCAAATTTGCAGTACTTTGTCAAAATGTCTTCAGGGAAGAACAGGGATATCACATTTGAAAATGTTTGTAATTTAACCTATTCAAATCTTCTCCTCAGCTGAGTTTGCAAAGCGGACATGGCACAATCTGCGCTGCTCCTACAACCGATGCTTGAGGTCTGGGCATTCGGCAGAGGGCAGCTGGTACCTCAAGGAACAAATGGACTTTCTGAAGGACCACAGTCGAGTCGGCAGCACCAGCATGAGCTTTCTGAGCACAACCTACGACTCCATGGATGAGCACAATCTATCCGCTGACTTCATGTCTGCTACCCCAAATGGATCATGGAGCCAGAGTGACCTCCCCTTGCCCTCGTCGTCAAACTCTATCGGCGTTGTGAGACGCGATAGCAAGAAAAGAAAGAGCATTGCCATCGGCGGGTCTGAAGAGGGGGAGGTTCGAGAGATCCTGGAGACAGACCTGGACATGGTGTTCTTTGCTGGACTCCTGCCTCACATCAGAGACCTGGACAAGGAGAACAAGCGGAGGTTCCATGCCGGAGTGAGTGATCTCTTGTTCAGACTCATCAACAACCAGGAACACTCTCGGGTCGTCATCGGAACCAAGCTGCCCCTAGCAAAAGAAGAAGAACCTGAGGAGGAGGAGGAGGAAGAAGAAGAGGAGGAGGAGGAGGAGGAAGAAGAAGCCAGGGCAGAGGCAGGCCAGTGTATTAGGCCTCCTCCTCCAGAAAGTAGAGAGAGTTTCCCAGCAGCAGTATCTGAGCAGCCATGTTACACACCGTGTGAGGTGGACAGCCGAGGTGTGCCTCCACAATACGAATCTCAGCCCCCCGCAGACCCTCAGACATCTCGCTTCCATGTCAACCAGTACTACAATGGGCCCCAGTACTTCTCCCCATCGTAACTTCACAGATTTGTCTCTCTCTCTCTCCACTTTCATGTGTTGATCAATGGTGCGTACAAAGTTGCCATTTTTTAGTGGTCAGTCAGCTCTTCTATACGGTCTACAACTTAATCATGGACAAGCTCATCGAGCGAAACAATTTGTTGCTTGTATACAACAGAGTCACGACTATGGCATTGTTCAGCATACAACAATGACATGTATCATTTACACTGACTTGTCATTGAACTGTTGTTGAATATGTATAAATATGTATCACATACTCTATATATCCTGATGTCAATATTTTGTACAAAGTTGTATTTCTATACCAGTATTATTCCTCAAATAGCTCTAGATCTTTTGATGTTGTGTTGTTATTGTAGCTGTTCCACATGGAAGTATGATTGTAAAATTGCATGTGTATATATTTGTATGAAGACGCAAAAAGATAACGCTATCAATGTGTATCAATCACAGTTGAATTTATATTTGTAATGAGTAAATGAAGAACAAAATCATGTTCATCAAGTTTCTAATGGCATTCTTTTTTACTACACCCTCTTAATAGAGTGTATAACGATTTAACAAACTGTGAACACTGTAATACTTCCTTCTGTATGCCCTCCCACCCTCTGTAGGCAAAAACGTCAACAACAGACTCCACTTGTCTCCAGTCCTACAGTAATACAGGGAACCTATAATAATAGAAGAAGCATTTCCTTGCTAAATTCCTATGCTACAATGTGTCCAATCTGTAATAAATTCAATAATGTTAAATATATTTGACTTTCAGTCGTGAATTGTCATTTAAACGAGTCTATTTTATATTGTGTGTGTTTTAAAGTGTGGCATTTTTTTTTTAGTCAGGTATAGCTCACAATTGACCAACACTAATAATGAACATAACCTGAACCTGAACTTTAATATTTTGTGTACTGAATTGACATGTTTTACTCTCAATGACAAAATGGCTTAACATTGTAAAGGTTGATTGAATTATATGATGTAATTATTTGTTAAAATGTGCATGCTCTAAGCAAACTTTTTAGTTTTCACAATATTTCATAACATCAAGCATGTATTTCATTACAATGTATGTGTTCTTTTTTTGTCATTGACATTTGTGTAAAAAATAATTCTTAACTGAAGCAATTTCATTGTAAAGAGATTGTCTTACTTTTAGAATTGGAGATTAAGTTAAGCTTATGTCTGTAATACTTTGGTAAAGACTTTGAAACTCAAGGACCATCACTTACCAAAGACAGTGTGACATTTGTTAAACGAAAGCTTGGCTTGTTATCTTCTTATTGATAAGGTTTGATTTCCTGAAGGCATATATATACATGTATCAGTATAAGCACAGTGAAGAAGGGAAAATGATGGTGCTGTACCATAATTTGTGTTCCGAGATGACAATCTTTTTAGATGATTCTTTATTGACTTTAATTTAATAGACAATGTAATTGAACAGTCATATCGTACTGGACTGACATGCAGGCGTGAAGTTTTAGAGTTGATGGTTGTGATGTTGTTGTGTTGTTGTTGTTGCTATCCAGGCACAAGTTATGAGTTATTCACTCCTCAAGTGGTCAAAAAGACCTACAGAGCCATGGCAGCCTAGCTCTGCAACCTGGGACTGGAGGGCCTTCAAATTGGCCCCTTGTTCATGCAATTGTACAATGCAGTCACAAGACCCCTCCGCACCAGATAACTGCTGTGTGCAATGCAGTCATGGAGTTGGCACTGCCTATATTGATGCACGTTTGGGACATTTATGGTTACAACCATGATTTAGGACTGAACCAGGTGAATGTCACATCATTTTCTGTAGCCCCGGTGCTTGAACTTGTGTGTGAAAGAATTCACAAAGTCGACCACAGCACGTGGGCAGGATGGTTGTGATGAAACATTCTTGTTCAGAATGTTCTGATTGCGTTTTACAAGATGTTGGAAAATTATAACTTTCCGTTTTTTAGGGAGGGACATGAAGAATGAATGGTGTCTTTCAGTTTTATGAAAGATTCACAAGATTTCCCCACTGTCCATTCTTGTCAGTAATCATTACATGTCTAAAGTCTAAGAATTTTAGTGAAAGATTTGCAGAACAAAGGTGATGGGGTTTCTTTTCTCATAAGGAAGTCTTATTGATTAATTTTTATAACTAAAGAAAACAATTTTTTAAAGACTTTTTTTTAGATATGCATGACAAATTCTTATTATTAACAAATGAACTGTATTTTTAACATTGATTATGAGCGTTGTCTGTTTTACCATTAACCTCATCAATACTAGTAATTTTGTTGAGTACAAAGTAAATGTCCTTTTTTTTTCTCTTCATAAATGCACTAGTCATACTACAATAGGTGCTTTCTGTCAGTATCTTAGTGCATGTATTATAATATATGTAGGAATGTTTTCATGAAACAGTGAGCTCTGCTGAGTTTATTGTAAATTGCAGGAGGGTTTTTTTCTGTTCTATTTTTCTTTCTTTCTTGTTTTTCAAGAATTATGAATTCAATCTTCTGATAAAATTACTGCAGCAACTCAATTGGCTCTGATTTGTAAAAAAAAAAGCAGGGACTGCAATGAATACTTACACTTCCAAGCTAACTTTAATAAACAGTGGGTCCTACTTTGATATGGGTGCATTGTGTATTTATTATGAATCGTTTCAGATGAGTAGAGATGCAGTCTCATCTTAATAATAATAATAATAACTGGTTGTTTATACTGCGCACTTACCCCACACAGTGGGCTCAAGGTGTACCACTACTTAAAGCACAATACATCATACATGTACTAACAAACTTACATTACAATCACATTCGTACAGTGTTCATTCATAATCTAGGAATCATTCAGATGTGATGTGCTCTCTGTTATAGGTGCAAGAGTCTTTGTGTTGTGGGGTGGCTGAACAGTTACTGGTTGGACTAACTTGTTTTGTCTTCAAGGGTGTGTCCTGGGTTGGAGTTCCGTTAAGGACCCTGGACGTGGGTCATGTGTGCAGCTCATTATTGGCTATCCAGTCCTGTCTTATCAGGAATCAGAGTCGGATAGTAATATGTAGGTCTCATCAGTTTTATAAAGATTGCTTGAGGCATTCCTGGGGTTTGGTGGGTAAATTCCCGATTTTAAGAGAGTTGTGATAGAAAAATCACACCCTGGGGTCTCAGGCACCCCAAAGGCGCGGAGAAGGTTAAAGTTAAAGAGTGTGAGAGATTTGTACTCTTAAGTGAGACAGTCAAAATTATACGAAAACTACAAGACTTTTCAGCCCTCCATCGTAACACTGCTGTAAAAGCCTAAGTCCTTACCATATGTTATGATGTTGGTGGGCAATTTTGAGTGCAAGTGACGTCATTGTAGAGATAATATTATAATGTTTTGTGCAACCATAGTGAAAAGACTTTTGAAAGTATGTGTATGAAATTATGTCACTGTCATTGTCCAATGAAAATCATCAAAGTTATTAAAAATTGTCTAGGACTATGAGCCAGCCCTCTTAGACTGAACCACTCATAAGATGGACAAATAAGCCCTACCATATATAGGCCTATGTTATAATTACATCTGGGTAGGCAGTTTTTAATGCAAATGACATCATAGAGATGTGACATTTTGTGCAACTAAAACTATAGTTTAAAAAGAACTGGGGAGTGATTGAATGATATACTTGTCATTGTCAAATAAAAATTAAGTTATGAAAAAACGTCGATGACTTTTCAGACTTGCCTCATACAAATGTCATCAACAAAGACCATCTACTTCTACTGTAGTCTGCTTCACACACTCGTGTCTGTCCCTATAGGATATGTCTTATTATAGTGTAGTGTATTATTACCACAGAGATTGCAGTTGACCTTATTTTATTACAGTACAATTACAAGAAAGCCTAGGAGTGAATTCTCTGTGGTTAAACCATTGAACAAATCATTAACTTAAACCCTGGCTAATTTGATATACCCTTTCAGCTGGCTCTGTTCACATAGTTATAAGATACATGTACACTAAAGTAATCATTACCACCAGAATGTTGTAGTTCATTATCAAGGAAGTTTTATTGTCTTCCATTGTTTTTTCTTACATTACAAAACACAATTACAAATTCTTATTTGAAATTGTTTAGTACTGTTAATATTAATATTTTTTTGTCTTTGCAAGGACTTGTACTTGTATGATAATATTATGATGTTTGTTTTGGTTTACTCGTACGTATAAATAAATTTCATGTGGTAGTTTCATTTGTAGAGTTTCTCTTTACTTTATTGTTCTGTCTGTTTCAACTACATGTGCATTAATTCACTGTACAATTTTGTTAGTGATGACAGACATTGATTTCAAATTATGTTTGTATCAGTATCAGATTTTGCTTTCCTCCATACAAACACATGATCAATGATAGCTATTCATCACTGCATTGAGTATCATTAGTTGCATTATTCATTATTAAAACTTAATACAATTATTGAATGGCCAGGTGGTAAGGGGTAAGTGACCGTATGTGTATGTAGGCTTATACTTATATTATATTATTAGATATGCACATAAAGTAATAGCGATCACAATTTGATAGCGCACTGAGCGTTTTTAAAGTCTTTTTTTTCATTTTTACGTGACAAATTTTCATTCAATTAAAAAATGAAGATTTTATTCATCAGACCAAAGAAGTATTTTATTCCAAAGTGGTCCATGCAAGGAAAATTAAACTCTATATGATTTTTTTTCAAGAAAATATAGCCTCCTATCAGTATCATCAAGCCACCTCTGGGGGAATGATCTCTGTATGCAACATCACTGATAATATGTATTGAGCCTGTCTCAAAAGGTGCCGACAAATTTGGTCAAAATTCAATAAAGATTTTCTGATAACTGAACACATCTACTTTCAGAATGTGTAAATAGTTTGAAAGCCGAAAAGACGATGGATTTACGTTTTCTTGGAGTTCTATGGGTTGTGGCGATTGTGACGCTGACAAAAAGAAGCATGCATTAAACGGTTGCCTTGCCTTTTTTAATGCTCCTTTACTGCCAAAAATGTTGGATTAAACGTTTCCAATAGCCTGATTGACAAATTTGACATGATTGTCAGTAACATTTTGAAAAATGTTGAATATTTTGGTCCACATCACGATCGCCTTAAACTAAAAGAGATGTGAACAGTTTCTTAAAAAGAAAACAAAGGGCAGCTATGTTAATACAAGACAGTTGTTTCAAATCAATAAGTCTATTTGCCAAGTGATATGGATGAATTCAAAAATGAGTTAGAGCTTGAAAGGCCAAATTGTGTGACAATCGTGGCGCTGACAAAAAGTGTTTTTTTCATTTGTGAAAGGGGGTCTTCTTAACATACCAATATAATAGCGTTTTGTGAGTCAAATCTACCCCATGGATGAGCAAAAAAACCTTTCATAAATCATGATCTGACAAAAAAACGTGGTGATCGTGACCTGACAAAAAAGTGGTGATAGTGACACTGACACTGACAAAAATTCTTAAAAAGTAGTGCAGAGCTGTTTTTAGCCATTGTGAATTGTTTTCAATCACTAAAACAGTATATTGAACTCTTATGACGTCTTGCAATTTACTTTGATTATATCTAAATCTCTTTAGATAGCAAAATCAAGAATTCGTGTGGTGATTGTGACCCGACAAATATCGTAAAATGGCTACTGTTGTCGAAACCGCAAGTCAAAATTCCCGTCATGGCTGATTTCCTGGATAGCAGTCCCTTAAAGCAAGAAACTGTATATGTACCCACAGTTTCGGATTTAGCCTAGATGAGCAATCGTGACATCCTGACAAAGTTTTTTTAGTCAAGAACGATTATCGTGTATATCTGTAAGATTTTAACTAACAAAAAAAGGCCAATTGAAACCACTACCGGTAAGTTGATTATTCTCAGTCCATAACATAGATCGATTTTTTTATTTGGATTTACTTTGCAAGGATGAATGGATAGATCTAAAAATCAGAAAAGGCTGAAAAAAATGTCACGATCACCACACACTTTTGTTTACGTTTCTCACTAAAATCCTGAGAGCATCGAATCTGATTTTACTTCAAAGTAACTATTAGACTGTTGCAATCAAAATCAGATTGCAAGTTGCTAGGATAGGCCTATTCTTTTCCTGTAAGAGTATGACAGTTGTTATTGTCCCCCTTTTTATTCCCATTTTCGCACTTTATTTTATCATAATTCCATACCAATTGACATAAAGTCCTGAATTTATCTTATGTATCTCTCCAACTCTTCCCGAGCACTGTGATACCAAAAACTGCAATGTTTGACTCATATTTAAGGAGTAACCATCTATTTATCTATGCCATGTCACCTTTTGAGAAAGGCTCTAATATTACATACCGCAGCTCGTAATAGCAACAGAAAAACTTGTGACTTATCATGGCTACAAAAGCCATCACAGTTCGATGACACCACTCGCCATTACCAGTACATACAATAAGTAAACTTATTACTAGTACTACACACATAGCAGTCACAACATAACGAAAGACAGGATTTTCTATTTTCATGAGGATTCATTTTATTGTGTAAGGAGTAATAGACACAATCAAAATGCATGTTTTCCTAGAATCTAATGAAATTAATTCATTGTTCTTTCCTTTTCATTTCACAAAAAGAAAAAGTAAAAAAAGGACATTGTCATCATTCTACTTCCAAGCCAAACTTTGAACCTTCTTTAACTTTAAGTTGGTCTCGACCAAAAACAGATGTTACATATTGAAAGATTTGTTTCAAATATTGTTTTACTTGCTTTCTACTTTATTTCATCCTACCCACAAGTGTGATTCAGAATGAATTTCACCAAAACTCTGTCAATGATTACGACATGAAGATTTTAAACAAACACAAATGATGACATACTTGTTCTGTAAGTTTCATCCTATGGAGAACAGCATGCACTAGTTCTCCAGCTTTATGACTAAAATAGAAGTTTTCATGTAAAGCATATGAATGATGAGCAACCAAATGGGAATCCCACATATTTTATAATTCTTAAAAAAAGCAAAAACTTTGCCAGCAGTATCTCACTATCCTGCCAACACAGACATTCTGTCTCTGACTGAGTGGTCGATATATTTCATGAAGTCATGACGAAGCAGCTTGAGCTCACAACTAAGTTGCAATGTACAAACAAAATCCATCACAATTTATTCCTCCTCTGTGAATGGGAAAATGCTGTAGATGGTTTCTGCTAGACGACAATCAAGGATACAAAGAGCTGAACAGCAAAAGGTTTAATATATGCTACAACTACAACCAATAGGTTCCATGAGAAATGTGCACTTAACATAGTACAAAATAAATATGAATGGAGACATTCTCCTTGTGTATTTGATCCAAGACTGTGATTGTCATTGTCATGGTGAAATTCATCTTCAGCACAATGCAGGAAAGCAAAGAAAACCTTTTCATTAAAATGGAATAAATTACTCCAACATTTTCAAACAGACTATTTGTCCCCGTACATCTATCATTTAGAAAAGGGATTGTGCTTTATTGCACAATTACCTGACTAAAGGAAAAACTACTGGAAGTGGAAGTACTATTCTTAGATTGCAACTGAGCGGATCTTGTTTGATGAATGAAGTTGGACACAAGGAGAATCAAATCTTTGTCATGCAAGAGATGCTGACAACTGACAGGGAAATGAACAAATTTAGATCAAATGCTTTTTTGAGAGAAAGCACCAAAACAACACGTGGCAGAAGTAAGTAATTCCAATCAAGTCTACGAAGCAAAAACAAAGGGATTCTTTAAAGAAAAATTGAGATTGAATGACAAATTTCATACTGTAAGTAATGATTATTTCAAAGGAGCTTAGTGTAATAATATGAGCAACAAAAGAAAAATCTTATAGGAGTTATAAGAAGGAAGTTAGGCCTATTTGACGCTGTTCTTGTTATGAAGTGAACACATGGTCATAGAAATCGCCTAAATCTGAATGAAATGGCAATGATTCATCGTATCCATACAATCAAGGTTATTTGCTTTATAGTTAAATGGTAATATGAAATAAATATTAGTTCTTGCGGACAACACAGCAAGAACACATTTACAGAGCAAATAGTACAAAAAGTGCTATAATGATAATAGCTAAGGATGGAAGAGAATAACATGCATTCAAAAATGGTGTAACCAGTATAAACACAGACAAAATGGGCTAGAGCTGATTATCCTGTTGTCAATGCAATGGTAGTAGAAGTAGTAGATCTAGACGTATATCCTCAGTGCATAGACAAGAAGGCACATCACTACATAAGGTTTGCTCTCAGTTGGCCCACTGAACGTTGAGGCTGACCACTCATCTGGAAGACCTCAAACAACAGCCAAGTCAAGTGATGGCCGTTATGAAGCTTTATACTTCCATCCACAGTTATCTTAGAAATTTATGAAAAGTAGAAAGTAAGCATTGTAATTGCAATGATGTGAAGTAGCTTTTGCAAAGAAAATGAAGAGCAGCTGTAAATAAACAAAGCGCAGGGAAAGATTTGCATTTTCACTTGTTCAGATTTAGAGAGATTCTGGTACAAAGACCACTGCGCAGCAAGTACTGGTCGTGTAAAAACAGGTAAGAACTTTGAAGAGATACATCAGGAGGGCCAGTGAGACTAATGTCAACTAGAAATATTTACCTGATCATAGAAAATGTTGCTTATACTTATATGAACTACGACTGCATACATGTAGCACAATAAAATGCTATAACATATATATGTTTGAATGAACAGGAAACAGTTGATCTGTGTTTTGGTACTAAATTTAGAAGAGCAACAAGTATGGGAACACAAGCATGCACACAAGAATATCAGAAAGAAATGTACATGTAGTAATAAAGAGCATGAAGCTTTACATGAAGAAAATCGCAGTGTTGCTTTCATTCTAAATGAAGTTTCTCCACCAGCCGATACTTTCATACAGGAGGAATAGTTGTTGTAGACAAGATCCCATCATTCACAAGGCATACATACTTCATCACTACCACAAAGTCATCACCCACGACATGTTCTGATCATAACGAAAGTTATACAAAAATTGTTCAAAGCAAAAAAGGGTTACATGACTTCTGGTACACGTACAACTGGTGCTCTCTATTTGTATCTCTGTTTATGTGACAAGCTCACCTCTCCTCACACACGGCATACACAACATTGGCCTAGGCCGACACAGAGATAGATTGACAGACACACTAACTTCATTGAGCTCCACTTTCTCCAAGAAGAAAAGAGGGATGATAAATTGAGAGCCTAACAAATTGTTTTAAAATAGTCAGAAGATTCAAAATCTGTTGCTACAGTCAAAGTAATAAATGTTTTTGAATGTTTTAATAAAAGTTGTCTGACTTGATACATCATGCGACCACCATTATGAGGTGTGAAGGCCTTCAAAATAAAATTGAGTTTCAAATGCTTCCCTCTTTTCCCAAACATGGAGAAAATCAACCAGCCAAATCTTTCCTTCGTCATGGGTGGTGGCAAGTTAAAGGAGTCAGCGACCAAATGAAGTTTGAATGAATATCATCAAGACAAATTAAGAGATTATCAAAAGAGCACTTAAAAACAAACACTTTCGACCAGACAAAATTATACCAGACCACCATCAGTCAGGGCTCTTGTGCTTGTAGTGCATCATGTGAACATCTAGGCTCATCAGAGTGGGCACACAGAGACGACACACCTCTCACAAAACGACGCAGCCACCCTTCTTCTTTTTCTTGACCTGCAGTGCTGCCCTGGTAGCTTGCTCAAACACCTCCCGTACGCCCTCCTTGGTTTTGGCCGAGCACTCCAGGTACTGGTAGGCTCCAATCTTCTCGGCCATGGCGCGTCCCTCCTCAGGCCGCACAGGCTCCTGTTTCATCTTCATCAGCTCTCGCTTGGTGCTCTCATCATTGCGCAAGTCCTTCTTGTTGCCCACCAGGATGATAGGCACGTTGGGGCAGAAGTGACGCACCTGCAAGGGATCAGGGTATTACATAATATTTTCATACTTATAATAACTTAATTTATAGATACATTGTAGATGGAAGATCATGCTTGTCATCATTCGGCGAACCTCAATTGAAGCTTACTCATTTTTACATTACACCTATCACTATCATCACTGCAGCCTCCAATGTTATTTTTTGATGTTACAAAATCATCTACAATCATAATATAAGGCGTGATTAAAAGGTTCTTGCTGTTTTTGAATAACTTCCTAAATTTTGTTTTGACAATTTCATACGCTTGCTCTCCAGCCTTTTGACTATCGTTGTACAATATTTTACATCTCTACGACTTGCACTCCAATTCGCCTACATCATTTATAACTCTATTATAACATGTATGTACTGTCTCCTAAACAAACAAGCTACCTCTGGTGTCCACTTTTCTGGTATGTTTTCCAAACTGTCCGGGCTGTCTATGGAGAAGCACATGAGGATGACATCTGTGTCTGGGTAAGAAAGGGGTCTCAATCTGTCGTAGTCTTCTTGACCAGCAGTATCCCATAAGGCCAGTTCAACCTAAGAGACAAGAAAAAACAAATGTAAAATGTTTGTTTGCCATTGTGAAGGAAACTTTTGACTGTGGGAATGGGAAGTAGAAAAACACAAAACCCTGTTCCCACCAAGAGTTGATGATCAGGAAAAGGGGGAATCTCGTCGTCCTTAATTCTCTCACTCCAACTCCAACAAAATGATTATGAATATGATGTTAAAACCTGTGGATATGGACTGTTTCTGTATTTTCAAAGGCTGACTTTATTTGCATGTAAAGTTGTGCGAAGACGCCGAAAAGGGGGGGGGGGGGGGAGAGGTCTGCAGTCCTTGCGATTCTCTAGATCTAAAGCCTAGAGTAAGTTTGTTGAAAAAATGTAGTAGAAATGTTTGTTTGTTTGTTTTTAAAGCATAAATTCTAGGCATGATATTGATACGCAAGTTTAGTGTATTAAATTATTAAATGGAAAAAATTTTAAAAAGTTGCCCTTGAGTGGGGATCAAACCCGAGTCCCCAACCGTACCTAATAGTAACAGACACTCTAACTCTAACGATGCGACCACTATCACTATCACAGTTAATTGGTGAAAACTTTTAATCTACTAATTATAACGGGTTAACGTGGGAGGACCCATATCCATTTTCAAAATAAGATATACCTGTGTATGTGTACAATGCATGTACATGTATACCACTTGCAATCCACAACTTGTGTTCTTCATGTGTGTGACTCAATTAGGCAACGAGTGAAATCTCGAAATATCCAGCATCTCTTACTACACTTAACTTATTATACTTACTTATAGTCAAAACCCAATCACTTTCTTGAGTACCATAGTACACATACATGAGCCTACTCACCTACTGTAACTGAGTAAGCCCCCTTGCACTACTATTGGATCAAGACTTTTGTTTGTCTTGGTCTACTGCTAGAATCAGAATCATTTTCTTCATATAGTTTGCTTACTGTTGTAGGTTGTGTTCCATTTTAAATTTAAAACAACATGTACTGGGTACCTCATTGTTTTACGAAGGCCTACAAGTACAAGTGTTTTTTTGTAGTTTAGAAATGTGACCAATGGAAGGATATGTAGAGTAGAGAGAGAGAAATACGATGCAGTCTAAGAATAACGTTCAAGTTCAAGACAAACACCAAACACAACTTTTGAGTTTTGAGAAAAATATGTGTTAGTTAGTAAACAGATTGCTCAAAATCTCAATAACTAAAATACTGATTTCTGAACTATCATCATATCAATATGGGGGTGGATTGATAAGTCCGGCCTGTTTTGTGATATTTTCTAAACTAAGTGGTGGTATGACGTCATGAAATTTGCACACACCATGTCTCTTCCATATTTATTATTACTCTCCACCCCATGAGTTTCAAACACGTGCTACTGTTGTTACTAGTGTTACATAGTTACATCACATCTTTTAGTTTTAGAAATTGCCAAAAACGTCACATGTGTGTGGGGTCAGATGTCGGCAAGAAAAAACATGGCGTCGAAGCAGACCATTCTCCATCACGACAATGCTCGTCCTCACAAAAACAACAAGACTCAAGATGCTTTGGCACGCCTCAGATTCCACCAGATTTTGCCACATCCGCCATACAGTCCAGATCAATCTACCCGTGTATTCAATTGAGAGCCTTTATGGATATCCAACAATACTTGTAGGGTCATATGTTCTCACCCACACCAACTTTTCCACATCTATCACATGTATCAGAAGTAGACCTATTCTGTATTTAGTCATAGTCATACTAGTGTATTGATTATTACTATTTTTTTAATAATTATTATTAATTAGTGATAAGTTCATGCACTGTTTCTATTTCTACTTGTTTTGAGCTATCGGTTTACCACCAGTGTTCATCTTGGAATACTGTGCTAAAACCAAAAGCAAATAAGTTTCTATTTAACAGTTATGGATGATTACTGTCAATGTCAAACCTTGTTATACCGTCATTCCTGCATACTGCCTGCTTTTCCCCTTTGGTACTATATATAATAATAATACAAAAACTGGTAAAATATAGTTATACCGCCATCCACCAGTACAGATATAATAATATGTCAAGTAAGCATAGTCAATATTTCCCGCTCTACAGCCAACCAGCTCAAAAATCCACTCTCACAGTGGAATGGAAGTAAGAAAGACAAGGCGGCCTGCTGGCTGTGCTGCACAAGTCTTAGTTAGTAGTAGTCCAGGCCAACACCTTTCTGGGCCAAAATTGTAGTGAATGGATGAAGAATGCGGGAATAACAATGGTCTTGCTGCATCACAATGTCATAGATCATTTAGATCATTCGGCCAATAATATAAATTCTCTATAGCGCCAAGTATCATCTAAAGGTAAAAATCACGTAGTAGTTGGCAGTATAATGAGGTTTGAGTTTGACTGTACATTGACAATGTACACTGTGCTGTACATGTTACTTTTGTAAAGATAAGTCTAATGAATTTGTCAGTGGCCTTGCCTTGATTGAAGACCCGCAAACTACATATTATTATTATTGAAAACCAAAAAGGGGTCATGACCCAAAAATTGAATTTTTTATAACCAAAAAGACAAAATTCTTGCATACATCGGGCACTATTTCCTTTAAATTTCAAATACAAAAATAATTTTTAAAAGATCCAAACCCAGGATAGTCCCCGGAAAAACAGGTCAGTTGGCAGGTCTGACCTTGGACATGTATAAGGAATGGTGTGTTTTCATTGACTCTGTAATCTGATGCCTTGTACTTGTATGTAAATGCATTATGAACAAAATGTGTAATGTAATACACATGTAAGCTCCAAACTGCAAGTTTGATGTAGCATGGCCAGTCGTCTTCGCATGCATCCTTATTAATTATCATTCAAATTCAAACATTTCTTTAAGTGATTTTCTTTATTTCAAATGAAGAATGTGGTATGTATGTAGAGCACAATAAATGTTTCTACATTTGTACATCTTGAGCCAGGTTAGTATGAAGAAACAATTGTTTATGTTTACAAGCTATGTCATATCATGTAGGGTCCACATGTTGAGTAACTGGTACATTTGTTGAAATTGATGGGAAATGGTGAAGTAGCCAAGGATTCTTTTCATATGTAAGTGCTTCAAAGTAATGTTAAAATATCAGTAGTGATCCAAATCTTTGTACCCCAGACCATAATTGCATGCTTTTTGTGAAAACCAGTTCAAGTTCAAGTGAATTCATGCAAAACAGACAGAAGGCCAATAGGAGGTATAAGCCTTGATTGATATAATGGTCCAGTCGTATTTTGACCATTATCTCATTTCTTTTAATTTTAACTGCTCTGAAGAAAACTCAAATTTTGTGACAAGTGAAATTGTTTTGGCTTTTGTCATCACGATGGATATCCCCTTCAATGAGGAGCAGGTGACTGGAGAACTGTGCAGACTGTCATTCCACAAACAAGGAACTTTTTCATGTTAACGGTTAGAGAAAATTCTCTCTGCCCATTACGACAGATAATGTCCTAAATCATGCAGATTATTACAAGCTTGTCATGCACAGTGTCAATTTTTTTATGACTGTTCCTGTTAGAAACGCAAGCAACTACTCTATGGATCAGGTTCAGTAAGAGGCACTAAAGTCATGGTATCAAGTTTTTGACCTCACAATCTGTCTTTCAATAAAAGAGGTGATTGTCAAAAGTACAGATTACAAATAGGACAAGACAATGACAGTACATGTAGCCAGGAAGCAAGACGGACAAACAATGAAAGAGCATGCACAAAATGGTGTCTATGAACCCTTTCAGTACTACTATTCACAAAATAGTTAATTATGATTCATTAAAGCAACAAATGTTGAAGACAACAGGAATGGCAATTAATTGTTGGAAAATTTTTTATTGACAAATGAAATAACAATGAAATAAATAAAATAATCATTGAGTACGAAAGGAGATATTGTTGAACAAAAAGGCCAACATAGAAGATGTAGAGTACAATAAGTGTACAATTGACATAACAAAGGACAGCAAGGAAAAGCTGGGGACAATGAACACAGGGTCTAGCCCCCTCTTCTGAATCGTTGACATCTCCAGGCATCCTTTTTTTATTAATACTCAGCTCAGCTACTTTTTGTTTTGCTTCTTTCTCCAACATTCTACTCAAAACAACTAATATGTCCCTGGTACATTGAAACCGAAGCCCCTAAATAAAGATCCCTCCTTTTAAGCGCTAATTCCAAGAGCAACTTGTGATCTCAGTCTAAAAACAAATTATGCGTGTGGTCAAGTTACGTTCTTCCAACAAATAATGCTATATATGTATGTTTGACTCAATGAATTTGTTTTAAAAATTCAACCAAAAAATGCAAATAGAAAATCAACTACAGTTTATGATGATGACTTAGCAGCCAGGGAGAAAAAAAGAACTAAAGAGACAAAATAATCCTGGAGTAGGGCAGCTGGAATTGACATCCCAATCTCCACTCTGTGCACTTCCTGGTACGAGTACAAGACCAATTGGAGGAAAACTATTCTCTTTGTGTTTGTATTTATATACATGACATTAATAGTAATAAAACATTCTTACATACACACACCATACTTTATAGTATCAGGAATCACAAGGTTGAACAGCATATAAAGATTACACACCATATCACCTCTCTTGCACATGACTGAAGTGAACACACACAAAGCTCTGTGAAACTGTTTACCACACTACTACCATCCTACCTAAACAAAAAGAAGCAGAACTACTCATAGTAAAAACAACCATATATATATATTTTGGTCCTTTTTTCATGTAAACGCAAGGTACGAGTTAATACAATAACACCAGAAAGTCCTTTTGCAAAGAAAGTGAAAATGTATGCATCCAAATTACTGGTACTATCCTTGATAGCACACAAGGTGATTGTTGTGAGGCTGAAAACTTACAGCAAACAGTTGAGAAGTGCTTGGGAAACTTTCATACAAATTCAAGGGAAATGAGTTCGGTCATGCTTATTAGTACACTGACCTGTGAAATGTAGGTTCATGCGGTTATCACTAAAATGTGCACACTCACTTTACAAGGTTGGAGTAGAACATGCATTCAAAACACACTGTGGTAGCAAAATCTTTGATGCAAAATATCAAAAAGGCAAAGTGTATGAGCATATCTCAAATTCAAATGCAGCAAGTGCGCCAAATATTTTTGTTGAATCCTACGGTTCACACAAATTACCAAATTCTAAAAAGGCGTAAACATACATACATGCACATCTAATATTCTAAATAACACCATAGTTACAATGTTTTCACCGTGATGAACAAATGTAACTACTAATGCCCTCTCTGTAAGTTTTGAACTCCATGAGAAACGTTTCTCGTCACCATATGCTAAACCTTTACTTTATAATCAAAAGTTTTGAGATATGCTCAAACAGACAATGTATTTTTCAAATGGGGAGGTAATCACACACATACAATCTTCACTATGCTTAATTTCCATTTGCACTTTTGACTCATCGTAAACCACGACCAGATCTGCACTTCATACCTATTTTGGAAATACCATGATGTAACTGGGCAAATTATGCCTCATGCCTCAAAGACACAATTGGAGTGATTTGATAAGATGTTCTCCATATGCCAAAACACAAGGTAATTTTTTGTTCAAGAAAAAAGAATCAGCTGATAAATGGAATAAGCAATGGTAATAGTATACGCCTACATTGCTCACATCACTACATTACAGAAGCTCCTTGCAGAAATGCAAATTCTTTCATACCTGTGGCAGCGTACACAATCAATCTATACAGGTCTTGCAGTTGACTATATCAATGGACATTTTTCAGACGAACGCGGATTGTTGAAAAATATCTCTTCCAGTTATATGCAATAAGCTTCATCAGATATAAACAAAATAATAAAAGACACTTCAATGTGTACATTTGCACAGGATACCAAAAAAAAAAAGGGTATACAAAAATCTTCACTCAGAGCAATTTCTTTTCCATGCAAAAGATCATAAAATATATATATGAAATCTGATGAGGTTTATGGTGTACATGTTGATTTTAGTAAGAAATGGACAACCATCCAAGAATGTTATTTCTTCTTGCCAAAAGTACAAATTTGAATCAAATAGAAGCCTTCTAAATTTTAGAGTTATCAAAACTGCGCTACACGCCATGATCCTTGAAATAAAGAAATATTTATACTTCAAAGCTTTGCTAATAAAACATAAGGACTGGAGGACAATTACATCTCGAGCACCACTATCATGTTCTCATATCACCTGTACACATTTTTTTTCCAAGTGTTCTCAGTCAAAGCAGACAAAAAACAGATGGGTGAAGAGAATAAGTATTGGTGACATCTATATTCTTTTCAGTAAGCAATAACCTATCCAGCTGATGATGATCTATAGAACTGTACACTTAAACTTGCGACTCTTCTTTTTGATGGACAATGCCGCTTGAGTTGCAGTCTCAAACACATCCCTGACACCCTCTTTACTTTTGGCTGAGCATTCCAAGTAACTGTAGGCATTTATTTTCTCTGCCATGGTCCGACCTTCCTCTGCCTTCACAGGCTCCTGCTTCATTTTGGCCAGCTCACGCTTTGTGCCATCATCATTGCGAAGATCCTTCTTGTTTCCAACAAGAATGATGGGCACGTTGGGGCAGAAATGACGAACCTGGAACATAGTGAAATAACATAAGGTTCAATTATTTAAAAACCATTGATATTTGTTGAACATTTTTTTTTAATCTGAAACTCACTGACAAGAAACAACATTTATTTGTACACTTAAAATCAAATGGCTGATCAAGCAGCATCTCGACTTCACAGAGGGAAAGAATGCTGTATATGCCTCGCCATTTACTTGCTACATTATTTAGGAAGGAATGAGTGCATATATGATTTGTATATAAAAGACAGTTCTAAGATACGCCAAAACAGTAATTTAGTAATTTGTTAAAATAATCAATTTGAATGTGACAGGAGTTCCTTCCAAAATGTACCTATTTATAATCTCCAATGTACTTCCAAAAGTAGTTGGATGAACACAATGTGAGGAAGATAAAATCCATTTACCCGCGACACTCACATAAGTTAAAAGTACAAAATATTTTTTTACAAGATCATGTACCTCTGGTGTCCACTTTTCCGGTATGTTTTCCAAACTGTCCGGGCTGTCTATGGAGAAGCACATGAGGATGACATCTGTGTCTGGGTAAGAAAGGGGTCTCAATCTGTCGTAGTCTTCTTGACCAGCAGTATCCCATAAGGCCAGTTCAACCTAAGAGACAGGAGCAGGTAAAACTTCACACAAGATTGATTGAGAGGAATGTTGAAAATATTGCTTTGACACTTTTCTTAAGAAATGTCTAAAAAAGGGGAGGTCTAGATGGAATCATTGGAATCCAGAGAGACCCTTTGCTACAACATTATTTGTTACAGAATCTGCAACAAGAATTCTCAAAGCTAAATTGGTCATGTGTAGAACCGGTGAAGGCAACTTTAAACTACATGTTAAACATTAGGTATGTCCATTGAGCAATGACAGGACAAACAATTTTATTGAAAACATAACTGAATATTCCCCCCCCCCTCAAAAAAAAAGAACAAAGAAGAAAGAGTACATCAATTTGAAGAAGAAAAAAAAAACAGGGGTGGGGGTAAGTACTTTGCTCAAACATTTCTTTAATTTTAAAAAGATTTGCTTAACTACAGTCTTTTAAAATGTTTAATATTTTAATTAAAGCCATTTCTAGAACTAGATATTCAACACTGTTCAGTATAATCATGCAAAGACAATAGAAGGGAATGGTGTACTGGCTTTCGTGCAAAAGTAAAGTGAATATTAACAAAAGCACATTCATAACAAATACTTCTGTAAGATGTCACCAAGCAAACATAAACAGGTTTCTTTTTTTAATATTTTTTTTTACAAGAACATAAAAGGGCATCCAATAAATGTGTCTGTTGTGAAAACTTTAAAGCAGGGGAAGGAGGACTGACACAGTGGGTTTAACATTCAACAATCTACTCAAGACAACATATTTTATTTAAATTTAACCCATGCTTGTGATAAGGATCAGTAAATCAGACAATGGCCTTTTGCCAAACGCTTCTCATGAATTCACAGGCAAATCAAGTGACCACAACTTAACACTAACAGTGAGTGATTGATGTGTAAGCAAAACTGCATGTGATACATTACAGTGAATGGAAACCAGTAGCTGGGCATCATCTTTTTTTTCAGTAAAAAAAACAAACAAACTTTACCAAATAACTGGTTCAAGACACAACAATCCACCCAGTCATGTTAAGCTGGTGAAGCTTATAGCACAGCAACCTTAAAGAGATATGCTTGCAAGCTTGGGTTTGTTTTTAAAGAGAAGATTAATTTTATGTCAGTTAATTCTAAAAGAAGAAATATGACATGATCATGATGTATCAATGTCTTTTTTTTTGTTTAAAGGAAGGAAAGAAGGAAATGTGATAATTTATTTTCTTGAAAATGCGTACACTTTAGTTGGTTCTAATGTAATCTGCCACCATGCACACATACACTATCTACATTAAGTTAATGAACACAAAATGTGATACACAATTACTTGACAAAACAAGTGTTAAACAAAAACATTATTTAACAATCGAAGCAGTCAAAAATGTGTCATATATAACATAAGCAGTTATTCTTAATATAAAGGAAAAAAATTAGTTCAAAACACTCAAAAGGTCACACACAAATCGTTAATTCAGTGGTATTAACACCACCAGTAGAACAACTACCTTTCAGACATAAAATTCAATGCTACATGCCATTGACTTCGTTAATAGTAAAGAGAGAAAATACTAAATGCAAGCCAACTCACCACTAATTTTGATGATTTCAGTCTCATTCCCCCAAAATTGTCACTCCATCAAAACAGAATACTTCCGGTTCAGACTTTTTCAATGTCATAACGCGCCCAAACGAGAGTGTGCTTGAAGACCCGAGGCGAAAAACAAAACATGTAAAGCCAAAATCTCAAAACTACTGTGGTCACAAAAGAACAAAAACAACAACGAATATTGAGAGGGGAAGTAATGAAACAACAACACTAAGAAGGGGTGTGCACTTCTTAAGTAGATTCTGACTGGCCATGAGTAAAGATGATGTATGCTACAATACAAAATACCCAAATCCCTCTAATGAAACTAATGTTGCATTATTCTAAAAGTCACCAAAATAAAATTGTCTTGGACATGAAGCAACAATGCCCAGGCTTAATTATCTATTGACCATATTTATATATTGATCCCAGCAAGTCATTGTCTTTGTGTGAACTGTACATTTGTAATTGTTAGGTTAATGAGACGAAAGTCGATGGATACAAATTCAATTTCAAAATACACAAGACACAGAAAGAGAGTTGAGTAAGTTCAGCAGAAATATATAGGGTTATTAAGGCTATGCACTGATGTAAAAAATTGAGAAGGATACTTTTTTAGAGCAAAGTGAGAAGATACTCAAACACGGAGAAGATGTTGATTTAATGTGTAATCTTACAGTGATGGGAGAGGGAAAAGATGTGTACTCATTTCAAAAAGCATTTCATAGATAGACATTCATTTTTTTTTTAATTTTGCTTTATTAACATTATTATTATTATAGATAAAACATACATTTCCATGAAGATCTATAATGGTGATGCCATTCTTTCTTTTTATAGAAGCAATGGCAAATTTGAAAAAATTACGCTTTCCAGCTGTATCATATTTTTCATTGACGTTAAAAAACAGATTTTAAAAGCCTGTTCAATAACGATTGTCCATCAAACGAGACAGAATTGTCCTTGTGTATTGACATGTTGATCTATCAAAATTCAAATGTAAACAAAAATAATGTACATTTGTCTACTGCTGCTACTGGATTACTAGAATGTGTTGTGTACTATTGTTTAACACCCCCCAAACACACATAAAGAGCTTTTTAAAAAAAAACTTATAATGAATTATACTGTTGTCACCAATCACAACTGTCTGAATTGTAGGTGATCATTAGACATTACATTTTACATCCTTAAGATCTGTATCAAATGCAGCAACCAGGCAACTTGTGAAAATTGTGCTGTTTGTAACTACAGCTTTTACCCACTTAATCCCATGAGATTGAACAAAGTGATCATGCTGATGATACGCTTGTACGCAAAAATTGCCAATGCATTTGGTCGGACAGTATAATAATGAAATAGAGGAACAATCATTTTGAAACAAGTGCAAACATTGAATTGTCAACAGTGGTAGTGGTATGTGAAAGGTAAAAAAAAAAAAAAATGTGGGAAATGTGTCAGAAAATGAGGTGCCACAAAGAGACTTAAAAGAGAACTTCAAAGTGTGTTGTTAGTAATCAGCTTGGCTTATAGGAGTTAGAATGAAGTGTACCTTTAAGTGTAAAAGGGACATGTTTCTACAATACCAAAGAGTGCTTACTAAAGTCTAGGAAACAAATTTGTATTTGCAAATTTGCCTTAGAGAACCAACAGACCTTTAGACTGTACATGTATTTTGATAAATAACCAACATTGATAAGCATGCTGAAACACTTACATTGAAACAAAATGTTGGCTTCAAGGGATAAACTAAAATATAACAACTTCCTAGATGCTACCTGCATCCTATACAACAACCTCCTTTGACAAGAATATTTTCCATTTAATGTAATGCAAGCAAAATTCACGACAAAATATTTACCTGTTTTCCATCAACTTCAATGTCTGCAACATAATTTTCAAAGACAGTTGGCACATATACTTCGGGGAACTGATCTTTACTGAAGACAATAAGTAGACAGGTTTTACCACAAGCACCATCACCAACTATAACAAGCTTCTTGCGTATCGCAGCCATGGCTGGCACTTGAGGATCTGTGAAGAAGAAAATAACAAAGTTAACCGATTGTCATAAATAATGTTTACAAATTTCAAAACGTTATTTTCAAAGCAATAGTCTATATCTCTTAAAGTGACTGTCGCAATGAAAGAAACAAAAAATCTATACCACATCCAACCAAGCAAGTCAATTATATTGTTGGTCAATGCACAGAAGCCTTAATATGAAGAACAAATTATAAACATGATACATAATCATAAGCTAGGTAGGCCCCACTTAGAGACATTTAGGCGCTCCATACACAAACTAACATACCATGTACATGTACAATTATACTCACACATGCACACACAACTATACAATC
>JAUELK010219560.1:0-10310 GCA_031471215.1 Gastropteron pacificum | reverse complement strand
ATGGATGGCCTAGCAGCTCTTTGTCAGAACTTTCCTGATATTACCAAGATCGTTTGGATCAATGAATTTTTCGGTGAGTTTTCCGATAATGGGAGAACCTTTGAAAAGAGCAAGGTCTATAAAGATAATGTCGATACCATTCAGGCGTTAATCAAAATTCCACGTTTTGATCCTGATCTAATGGAGCCTGTGTTAACGCGTATTTTGAAAGATCAAAAGACCTTTGAAGAAGCGCGTCATGACCCAGAGATTTCTGTGATGGATCGTTCACGCCTCAACAAAATGTGGGGTGCTATCAAAACTCTCATGTCTCAAGCTCAAATAGGTTAATCTCATGTCAGATGTTGTAGAAGCAGAAAAGACCAATCCCGACACGCGTAAAGAAGAAGAAGAAGAAGATCTTCCGAATGTGCCGTTAAGTCATTATGAGCAATTAACGGTAAAATCCCTGCAAGATCGGATTTATGAAGAATGTCATATCGTTATTGACCATCGCGATCCTCTTTTCGCCATTGCCTCTATTATGCGCGCGCATTTAGACGAACAACAAAATCTTTTTGAACGCCATAACGACGCCATTAATAAGCATATGACCAAGCGCGTCGAAGTCATGACTGAATGCATGACCACATCCCTAAATCGACTTCAAGAAGAAGCGTTAACTAAAGATTTAAAGCAGCTTTTGCAGTCCATTCATTCAACTTCTGAAAATATCACAGCTCACACCTCAAAATTCAGCGAGCTACAAGAAGCAGCATTCAATAATCAAAAAATACAGAACCGTTTTTTGAAAATCATCACGGCCATCATCCTTTTAGGGATGGCCGTGACTGGCATCTTAGCCACTCTCACATACATGATTTTAAGATAAGGAATTCACTCATGAAAATTTTCAATAATATTTCACTTAAAGTTGCCGTCACAATCTCTTCTTTAGGTTTATCTTCCCCTGCCTTTGCCCAAGCAATTAATTGGGATCCTTTGAAAGCGCCTGTTGTAGACAGCATTACTGGTTTCGCGGCATTAGCTGTTGCGGTTGTCACCGCTTTGATTGCCATTGGCGCTATTTTCTATGCTGGTAAGTTAATCTTCTCTGGCCGTTGGGATGGTGCTTTTATAGCCCGTCTTGGGATTGCCGCGATGATATCGTTATTGGTTTCTGCTGGCACATTCAGTGCTATTTACGTATAGAGCCTATGCGTACTGACGGTTTTGTCCATACCACAATTCAAAAGCCAGCAACGATCTTTGGATTTCCCATAGGGCTATGCACTTTAGCGCTATTAGGCATTATTGTGATTTGCGTAATTCTTCTCTTTCCGAAGATTATTTTTGGTTTTCCAAGCATTTGGCTGATCATGCTCTTTGGCTTTCTCAGCATCCCTATATCATTTGTGTATTTGTGGTTAAAGACCAGAAAAAATCCGCATTTTGAAAATGATGTTATGCGCGTCAAACCAAAATGGCTCTTTCGACAAAACCGTTTTTATCGCTCTGGCTCTAGCCCTAGTTCTCCCTTGAAACAGCAATCACTAAATAAGGAGAGCTAGATATGCTGTATTTTCTAATTGCAGTCCTATTTTTTGCTTTGGCCTTCACATATTTCATACCAAAAATTGGTTTATTAGGCGGAAAAAAATCCTTTGAAACCATGTATCTTGGTGATGAGGCATATCTTGATCATATAGCGCCAGACAAAAGAACCGGCATCACGAAAGATAAAGGTTTCTTTCGCATCTATAAAATGGGCGGCATTAACTATGATGGTAAAAGCCTAGGTGCTGATGAACAACTGGCGCATGTGCGATCTGATTTCTGGTTACAAATTGGACAAAGCGAAATAGATGCCAGGACATTCGGCATCAAACGCGATTTAGATTTTTCCTATGAAGCAGAATGGCCCAATCCAGTTCTTCAAGAGATTGGGGATGCAGAGAATAAGCATTTCAGTAAAAGTGCAGATATTAGTTGGTATCTTATCCTATCAGCTAATGAGCTTGCTAAACTAGAAAAAGCAGAGCGTAGCCTTAATTCTACCTTAAATAACTTCCGACCAAGATGCCTTCGAGCCACAGATGAAAATTGTGAGATCACAAGCTTTTTGAATTATTTATATTGCGGTCAACTTCGCCCCACAAATAAATCGGTAAGCACAAATATTTCTGCAAACCTGCAAGCGAGTAATCTGGATTTTAGCCGTGATGGGCTTTTAACGAATTATGTCCCGCGTAAAAAGCTACATGGTTTCGTGACCATTACAGAATATCCGCAGCGATTAATTGGAAGCTTCACTCAAGAGCTTTTAGGTATACCAGGTGATGTTGAAGTCTCTCAGATTATGTTATCTGGCAAGCAGCTTAAAAAGGCATGGTGTTATAAGCGTAAAGTCACTGAACTCAGTCATTCGAATGATCCAAACTCAACGCCAATTCTTGAACATATAGATGTCGCCCAGAAAATATCTGACCAGAGTGCCGCTGCGTTTGAAACACAATTTCAAATCATTCTGCGCGCAGAAACCATCGAAGAATTACAAGATCAACTGAAAGAAGTGGACTATATTCTTGGGCCTAAACTCATTGAATATCGCGTAGAAACCGAAGGCTGTGAAGACATATGGATGTCTCGTATTCCTGGTCGTGATTTCTTAAATCCTAAACTAGAGCTTTTGAACACCTCCATTGCGACGATCTGGCCGTTTCACCATGCAAGCCTTGGTCAAAGAACGGGGCCTTACTGGGATATACCAGTTCGTCTTTTCAAAACGCTCTCAGGTCAGGGCTATTCTGCTCAATATCATTTACCAGGAACACCGGCGCAAGAACCTAGAGGGCATTACACTATGATTGGTCCTTCTGGGTCCGGTAAATCCACCTTAATGTTGTATCTAATGAGTGGTCTCGCAAAATTTGAGGGTCATAGATCTTATTATTTTGATTCCAAAAAAGGTTCTAAATTTATGATCAAAGCTCTTGGCGGCTTTTATCAGGATTTTCAGAATTTGGCCTTAAATCCTTTGGACGTTGGCGAAGAAACCAAAGAGAAGCGTCAAAAGTTAAAGCTCTTCCTTGATACCATGTTGAGTATTAAGCCTGACGAACTTCAATTTGATGCAGAGATAAACAGGCTGCTTGATTTTATTTTCTCCATTGAAGGGCCGGATCGTAACTTCAACAACCTATATGAAATGGGTTTTGATGCAGATAGTGATCTTAAAAAGCGAATGGCTAAATGGGTCACAGATAGCGATGGGTTTGATGGTATTTTCTCTCATATTTTTAACGCACTTCATGACACACTTTCTAATTTAACGAATACATCTTTCATGACCGGCATCAATATGAATGAAGCTCTAGCAGATCCAGTGCTGGGTCCGTTGCTTGTTATGCATATAGCAGATGCCATTGAAAAGGCGGCTCACGAAAACGGGGCTGGCTTTAACATCTTTATTGATGAGGCATCCAATCTACTTCGCAATGATAATTTCAAAGAAGCTATCGCTGTCATGTTCAAGGAATATAGACGTCTACGTGGTTGTGTTGGTCTTGGTTTCCAAGATGCTCAAGGGCTCTTAGATACAGGGATATCCTCTGATATTCTTGTGAACTCAGCCATGATTTGCCTATTTCCAGATCCAAAAGCTGATGAAGACGCACTCAGAAAGCTTGGGCTTCAAGACGAGCATATTGATTTCATCAAATATAGCGAAGCTCCTATGGATCACACAGTTGATAATGCCGGCGATCCTACTCCTAAGAAGCGCTATGACGTTTTGATCGTTAAACAGGCTGGCGACTATTTCGAAAGTGCCGTTGTGGATGTGAGCCTTAAAGGTCTTGGTGATGCGCTTCGTTATTTCAAAGCGGGATCTGATGCAAACAGACTAGTAGACAAACTTGAAAACACACATGGCGCTGACTGGGCGCAACATATCCCGAAAGATATTCCAAAAGGAAAAGATCATGAATAATACGCGCCTCTTTATCGCGATAGTTTTTAGTATATGTATTCTTTATGCCAAGCCGTCTATTTCTCAATGGGCTGTTTTTGACGGGACAAACTTTGCACAAGCCGTGAAAGAATTTAACCAGTTCATCGAACAGTTAAAAGCTGTGAATGATGTTCGTGATGGTATTGAAGATGTGTCTAGTGCCATTGGAGAAGTTGGCCAGCTTTCTCTTCCTGTGACCAATCTTCTCAAAATCAAATCACAGCTTAAAAAAGATGCTCAATGCTTGATTCCTAATTTCGATGATATGTTTGGCCTTGAGTTTGACGAGATTGAATTTTCTATTTGTGATCGCAGCGTGGGCTATAGCAATGAGTTAGCTATTAACCCAGAAGAAATCTTAAACGCAAAAGGAAACCAACTTTACGATCTGCAAGCTACAGTCGTTAAAGCTCGTGAGAATATTTTATTTGAAGCCTCAACAAAGGGCTTAGCTCAATCTGAATTAGCCATTGAAAACTCGCAAGAGCTTAATATTGCGGCCGATGATTTAGAACAAAACCTTCAAGCCTGCTTGGATGTAAAATGTATTGCAGGGATTGAAGCGCAAACTCAAATCGCTTTAATGCGTGCTCATGCTCAAAGACTTCAAGTAGAAGCCCAAACACTACGTGTTCAATCTGCTTATTCAATCATCAACGGCGTTAATACAAAATCTACACTGGCTGAAGCACCTGAAGAAGATGCTCTAGCATCGAATAATACAGGAGGATAAACATATGCATTCTCCTGTATTATCAATCAAAAATTCATCATTGACTGGCAGTTTGTTTTTGGAGCTGGGCTTTAATCGCGGCTTCGTGCTTTTTAACCGTCTTTGTAGTTCTCCAATCGGGGAAATCTGTGCATTTACCATTGGTAAAAGAATTAAAAGCCAGTTTTTCCAAACAAGCCCAATCATCTTCCCATTTAATAACCTTACCTCTGATAACAGGTTTGTAATAAGCTCTAACTCGTCCGTCCCAAGATTTGAAGATTTTAACAAGATCAATTCTTTTACGAATACTATCTCCACGTTCAGTTTGTTCATTCAAAAGCTTTTGAGCCACGTCAAAATCATTCTCAAGAATATCTTTGTACTCGCTGTAGGCAGGGTTGTGTTTAAGAAATTCGGCTTCGAATTTTTCACGCGTTTCGAGATTATTCCAGACCCATTGAACATAAGCAAAATCTTTAAAATCCTCTGGCCACAATTTAACCGCATGGCTTTGTGCTGGGAATATAAAAAGGAAAATCAATATGTTTAATCCTCCCAGCGACAATGTCGAAAATCCTTTAGGAGACATTGATAATGCAACCAGCAGTCTAGACCAGACCCAAGAATCCTGTGCACCTTGTATGCTGGTTGAAGAGCTTCTTGAAACATCCGAAGCATTCTCTTCGGGGTTGTATGATGTATTAATCATTTTTGTACTTCCAGTCTTTATTGCATTGGTTGGTCTTTGGGCCATTTTAACTGCTATTCGTCTTGTTTACGGAACGGCAGAACCCAAACAACTCATTCAAGATTTTTCTTTTATTAGTTTATCATTTTTATTGCTGGTTGGCGATGGTAAAACACTGATATTAAGCGCTTTTAATTTAATTTTAAACACCAGCGGCGCTCTCGGTCTTGCAGTCCTTTCCGTAGCTATGGAAGGGTCAGGCGCAGAAATCACAGTTGTCGGAGATGAAAACGCATTTATCACCTTAATGCGGGCCACCCAAGACGCTCTTTGGATGATCCTAATGTCGGGATGGACCATTGCGACAAGTGGCGGCGGCTTTTCAACTGGTATCATGAATTTCTTTGCGGGCATTATTCTTGTTATTCCCTATTTCTTGATCCTATTGGCCTTTATCGCACAAACATTGGTTTTGTTTTTCCGCTTAACGATCTTGATGGCATTTAGCTCTCTTCTTTTGATGGCCTATGGCTTCAAATGGGGTCGCGGCATGGCGATTGAAGCCTTCAAAACGGCCTTAGCTGCGTCAATGGTGTATCTGTCCACCTGCATTGTATTTGCTCTCATTCTTTTTGCCGTCAATCGATTAGACATTAATGCTGTTGCTGTCAGTAACCCTGAAGATATCATCTCTATTAAATATTTGATCGCAATTGTCCTGGGCTTTGCAGGCCCTCCTATGATCATTGCCTCAGTTGAATTAGCAAATTCCATCACAAAAGCGTCTCTCAGTAATACTGCCGCTGGTTTAACAACCGCAGGCTTAGGGGCTGCGTCCATCATGGGAGCCAAACGTCTGGCTGGTGGTGCAGGGTTAGCTGGTGGTGTTGGAGGAGTTCAAGCGGCAAACGTTTTAAGCAAAGCCATGGGTATGGAAAAACCTGATCTCAAATCCGGTGGACAAGTAATGGGCTTTATGGCCGGAGCGGCAGGTCATGCTGCTGGCAAAGGCATACGCAAAGCTCGCAACATGATTGGCGGCATGGGTTAATAATTTGGGGCCAATAATTTTGAGCCAGTAATTTTGAGCCAGTAATTTAGATAAGGAAACGAATATGAAACTTCATAAATTCACAATTTTAGTTTTGATTGGCCTGTTTGTATCAGCTTGTCAAACCACAGATCGTAAAGGGGACAGTCCTAACGATCTTGATAATCTCAAGGTCAGTCCCTGTGTCTGCATTCAATTAGATTATGACGACAGGGGGTTTAAATGGGCTGGTTAAATCGCAGTAACACAGCTCCAGAACAAGAGTTATACGCAGATCCCGCAAATGCTTCTGGCAGTGATCGTTATACATATCAAGCCAGCCATATGCGTCTCACACGCATGATGCGCGTTATGGCTTTTTGTTTTGTGATATCTGGAACGCTGAATCTTTTACAAGGTGCTTTAAATTTCAAGCTACTAGAACAATATCAAATTTTTCCTGTTTTCATTACGGAAAAGGGCCTGATTAACGAACATGTTCAGGTTCTACCCGCTTCTGAAGAAGTTGAAGGTTATGAGTTGGCCCGAGAAAAGTTTGCGCGCCGTCAGGTTGAAAATTATCTCACAATAGATCCTATCACTCTTAATCGCCGGCTCTATGAAGCAGGTCATTCCACCGAGGAAAAGTTCTTTGAGAGTATCAAAGAAGAGCAAATTGAAAGTGAAAAAGTCGATGAAATGACCAGAGATGGCGTTAAGCGCCATATCTATATCGATACAGCTCATCTGCTCGATGAGGGTGATACATCTTTTGTTTATGTGGTTGATTTCTATCAGGAAGATGTACGCGAAGGAAAAATCATTGATACGCTTCCGATACGTGCATTTTTAAAAATCAGTACCTTAAAAAGACAAGTCAGATTGGAAGACAGATTGACCAATCCCCTTGGTTTTACGGTGATGGATATGAGTTTGAAAGTGAGAAAAAAAGATGAAAGTTAAATTTGGTAAATCACTCACATTAGTGAGTTTTATTGGTGGGTCTTTACTATTTATTTCCCCTACCGTTGCTCAAACAGTTGTTGCAACGCCAAACACCAATGCAACACAACAAGTACCAAATAGCCGACAATCTGCCCTTGTTTCAGAAAAACAGGTTGAACAAACACAACGTCATCTTAATGGCCAATATAACGGCATGAGCCGCTATACATACGAAGGTGGCCAGGTTCAAGAAATCTGGAATGAAGCTGATCATGATGCCGGTGTATTTGAATATCAAGCTTGTGATACCTGCACGTATAAAATCACCTTACGTCAACATATGGTCACAGTGATTGAACTTCCAAAAGGCGAAGTTATAAAGACCCCAGATATTGGTGATAGTGAAGGTTTCACGGTGGAAGGTCGTGGTCCAAATTCTATTGCAGTAAGACCAAATGGATTTGGCATTGATACCTCTATGATAGTTTATGGCCAAGAGGGGCGCGTTTATCCATTTTACCTACGTGCCGAGGGTGTTCATTCAAGCAATATTCCTGATTTATATGTGAAGGTTAATGGCTATATCCCTCAAGATAATTTGGAAGTACAGGGCTTTAAGGAAACGTCTTCTGCAAAAACCTCCAAAACCAATATTGACCCAGCCACACAAGCCCTCGTGGATGGCTTTAAATCGCCCGTAGAGGGTTTAGATCAAGAAACAGATCCAGATGACTTTGTAAAGTCAGTGCCTTTTGATCCCGCCAAATTACATGGTTGGGGTAATTATACGTTATGGGGTGAAGGCTGGAAGGAAAATCAAAAGCCAATCACCGTCTTTAGAGATGAGCGCTTTACCTATATTCACTTTGGCAAAAACGTCCTGAATAAAGGTTTACCTGTTGGGTTTGTGGTCGTGGATGAGATTGATGAATTGGTCAATACCCGCATTAACGGCGACACCTTCATTGTTGAAAGCTTGAACCCCCTTATAACACTCAAGGATGGGGCTACTTTTCTTTGCATTCAATATGACGATGGCACAGCAGATATCCCTGTAAAGCCATATAAAGAGAGGGACGCTTAATATGGCAGACATCTCTATATTATGCTCTCTATTGCTTTCTCTAAACCTCACGGGCGATGGAAACTGCAAAGTGGCTGAAGCTGACTTTGATCTTCCCGTCAATGACCCTGCGGCATGGGAATATAAAGCAGAAACAAAAAAAGAAGTTTTACCTGCACCCGTTGATAATAGCGATGAGCTTGCGCGCTTGCAGGCGCAGCTTGCTTTATTACAAGAGAGATTAAACCGCCCGCAATTTCCACCGGTTGTTTTGAAACAGGAAAACATTCAACAACAAGAACCCGCTGTTGAGAAAGTTACAGCTACACCACCGCCTGAAACGCCTCCTGAAAAGGATGCACGTACAATTGAGCGAGATAATATTCGAGCATGGTTGTCAAACAGGCAACAAATCAAGCCGGTTGCTGTTGCTTTAGGGAGTGCGTCTTTTAAGGAAAATGCCAATTTAAGCGGCTTTAATATTGATAATAGTTTTGCTGCGGCTTCAACGGCCGCATCTACTAAGAAGCCTCAGACGCAGGAAGAGTATGATTACGGCAAGAAATATAGCAGTTTACCTGTAGATAACAGTCGCATATTTACCGCTGATCGTGTGATCACCGGTCTCATTGAAAGTAGTGTGAATAGTCAGCTTGGCAGTGATGAAGGTGGGGATCTTATCATTCAAACTAAATATGATGTCTTTGGATATCATGGCCGTAACATCCTTCTCCCCATGGGATCACGCCTCATCTGTAGCTTCAATACCGCAGAACTTGGCGAAACCCGCCTTGGGATTATCTGCAAGCGTATCTTAATGGGTGGCCATCGCGCAGAAATTATTTCGCTACAAACTGCGGCTCAAGATCAAAAAGGTGGGCAAGGCGTACCAGGAGAAGTTGATAATCGCTTCTTTGAAAAATACGGTACCGCCTTTTTACTGGCAGGCGTTTCTGCAACTTATCGAGGCGCAACCGCCTTTACTGGTTCTGATAATGGTGAAGCAGACTCTTCTGCTGAACAAGCCCTGGATGCAAGTTCACAAGAGTTGAGCCAACGCCTTGGTGAAATCAGCGCCTCTATCATTGAAGAAAACATCAGCTTTAAACCAATTATTTCTTTGGAGCAGGGACAGGTGGTCCAGCTTCGTCCAAGGAACGATTGGTATATCAGAAAGGCAGACAATTCATGAGCATGGTCCAAACTACTTTTGCACAGATCAAAGGCTCAACCTTGGCCTTATTTTTAACTATTTCATTTATCCTCGTGGTGACGCTTTGGCTCTACACCAAAGGACATAATCGTATCGAAGGGGAAAGTCATGAAGACTAATTTACTTAAAACTACGCGTGTTTCTGCATTTGCTATTCTATGTGCCGCTTTTATGGCCAATACGGATTTAGCTGTTGCTCAAACGAGTTCCACAGATCCAATTGTCACTAACTCTACTGAAGGTTTAGAAAGCGCAAAAGTCGAAATAATGACGCTTTCCAAGAAAAATATTGCCTTAGAAAATGGTGTCCCTGTTAACATTGAAATGTCCCTCAAGGACGTACCAGGGGCGTCTTCTGATCTCACAAAAGGTGTTACTGTCAAAGCTTACGGCCGTTACATCGATGTCGATGGACAACGTATTGGCCAAATCATGCTGCTTGGCCTTGAAAAAGGCGATAAGCTTGAAGCTTTGGATGAACAAAATTTCACAACCACCTTCACCTTGGATGCGCCAGAGTTTTCCTCAACTGAGCCTGTTATGGTGAAAGGGGATCAACAAGAGTTTCTTGCAGCCTTGGAACGTTTAAATGCAATAGAGGAACAACCAGAAGAGAAGGAAGAAGAAAAGACAGACGCAGAAGAAAATACTGTTCCTCAAGGCAG
>JAUELK010219549.1:0-10311 GCA_031471215.1 Gastropteron pacificum | reverse complement strand
TCTCTCTCTCTCTCTCTCTCTCTCTCTCTCTCTCTCTCTCTCTCTCTCTCTCTCTCTCTCTCTCTCTCTCGTTATTTTCGTTTTCATTCACATTATTATCATCGACGGCAGCATTGGCTGAATCAAAGTCCTGTTGTATTTCATGATCGTCATCCTCGTTTTCACCATCGTTTGTTCCATCGTCATTCTCATTATCTTCACTTCCTTCGATGGCTGGACTGGAGTCATGTTGTATTTCAGGAGCGTCATCGTCGTCATTATCATTTTCTTCATCGTCGTCATTATCATTTTCTTCATCGTCATCATTATCATTTTCTTCATCGTCGTTGGCATGGGCAGGTTGCATTCCAGAAGTTTCATCGTCATCATTGTCATCATCATTACTTTCATCGACGGCAGTATTACTTTCATCGTCGTTCTCATCAGGATTAATGGCAAGTAGTGTGTCAAAAGCTTCACCTTCGTTTTCATCAGAACGAAAGGCGCGTGGTATTTGAACAGCTCCATAGTCGTAACCATCGTCGTGTCTTTTGTCGACGGCTGCATTGTCAGGATTCGGAACATGTTGTGCTCCTGAAGCTTCAGCTACATTGTCACTTTCGTTTTCTTCAGCGACGACTGCATCGGCAGGATCAGAATCATGTTGTATTTCCGGATCTTCATGTTCGTTCACATCATCGCCATTCTCATCGACGGCTACATTGGCGGGGTCAACATCATGTTCTGTTTGAGAAGCCCCATCTCGGTTGTCATTATCATCTGCTCCACCGACGGCTGCATGGGCAGGAGTAGAGGAGGCATGTTGCATTTCAGGATCATCATTTTCTCTACTTTCATTGATGTCTGAATAGGCTGGATAAAAGGCATGCTGCATTTCAGGATCATCATTTTCTCTACTTTCATTGATGTCTGAATAGGCTGGATAAAAGGCATGCTGCATTTCAGGATCATCATTTTCTCTACTTTCGTTGGTGTCTGAATGGGCTGGATAAAAGGCATGTTGCATTTCAGGACCATCATTTTCTCTACTTTCATTGATGTCTGAATAGGCTGGATAAAAGGCATGTTGCATTTGAGGATCATCATTTTCTCTACTTTCATTGATGTCTGAATAGGCTGGATAAAAGGCATGTTGCATTTCAGGACCATCATTTTCTCTACTTTCGTTGGTGTCTGAATGGGCTGGATAAAAGGCATGTTGCATTCCTGACGCGCCATCTTCGTTCTCATTATCGCTATTTTCATCGATGCTTGCATGGGCTGGATCAAAATCATGTTGTAGTTCAAAAGCTTCACCTTCGTTCTCATCAGATCTAAAGGCATGTTGCATCTCAGAACCCTCATCGTTGTTGGCATTATCTCTTCTTTCATCGTTGTTGGCATTATCTCTTCTTTCATCGTTGTTAATATTATCTCTTCTTTCATCGTTGTTGGCATTATCGCTTCTGTCATCGTTGTTAACATTATCTCTTCTTTCATCGTTGTTAACATTATCTCTTCTTTCATCGTTGTTGACATCATCTCTTCTTTCATCGTTGTTGACATCATCTCTTCTTTCATCGTTGTTGGCATTATCTCTTCTTTCATCGTTGTTAACATTATCTCTTCTTTCATCGTTGTTAACATTCTCTCTTCTTTCATCGTTGTTAACATTCTCTATTCTTTCATCGTTGTTGACATCATCTCTTCTTTCATCGTTGTTGGCATTGTCTCTTCTTTCATCGTTGTTGGCATTATCTCTTCTTTCATCGTTGTTAACATTGTCTCTTCTTTCATCGTTGTGGGCATTATCTCTTCTTTCATTGTTGTTGGCATTATCTCTTCTTTCATCGTTGTTGGCATTATCTCTTCTTTCATCGTTGTTGGCATTATCTCTTCTTTCATCGTTGTTAACATTATCTCTTCTTTCATCCAGGTTTGCATGGGCAGGATCAAATTCATGCTGCATTTCAGAAACTTCATCTTCATTGTCATTATCGTTTCTTCCATCCACGGCTGCATTGGCTGAATTTCCGGGACTATTGGCTGGTTTACCTGAATTGTTGGCTTGATCACCTGAAGTGTCGGCTCGATTACCTGAATTGTTGGCTCGATCACCTGAAGTGTTGGCTCGATCACCTGAACTGTCGGCTCGATCACCTGAAGTGTTGACTCGATTACCGGGATAGTCGTTTCTCGCTCCTGGGGGGCATTCGCCATCATCAGAATCATCATCATCTCCTCTTCTCTTGGTGGCTCTTCCGGTGACTCCACACACTGTCTCTAGGGACGCACCTCTGTGCCATACTCACTATATACAAGGCTACAAGATAGAGACACTTCCTGGCTTTACAACGGGATGAAACATATAGAAACCTCCTGGCTTAACAACGGAATAAAACGTAAAGAAACGTCCTGGCTACAAACCGGGATAAAACATAAAGAAACTTCCTGGCTTTACAACGGGCTAAAACATAACGAAACTTCCTGGCTTTAAAACGGGTTAAAACATGAAAGCTGAAACTACTTTTTTCTCCTCCTCCTTCCCCTTGCGATCTTGGCATGTACTGTCGCGAGTCGTGTAACTTTCAACCATAGAGAAAATGGTTTACACATTGGTCTAGTGGACACAATTGTTTTTGTTTTTGAACTACCTCTATGCCTGTGTTACGTGTGTTGTAACTTTGAACTGTGTCTTCTTCAGCATTGAGTGTTCTGCTTGTTTTGCGATTTATTAAATACAACCGCAGCTGATTTTGCCGTTCTCTTTTGGTACACAGGTGTGCAAGTGAAACACTCAGTTTATGATATATTGATTGTAGTACGTTCATGTGTAGCACGCGTATTCATTTTCTCTTTTCTCTTCAGTTATGGTGTGTTACATGATATGGCATGTTTGCCTTTTTCCAATTCCTGGGAGCAATGTTTGAACTGAAATTGGGTCAAAAGTCAACATGGTGTCTTTATAATGTTCTCTTATATTGGGGCCTAGATATGTACTTAATCCTACCCAAGACCACTATGGAAACGAGATAAGAAAGTTCTTTCTCTGGTCCATGCCACCCGGGGTATGAAAAGCATAATATGACCTATTTACATATTTTGGGCGGTTGACAACACACGTTGGCCCTGTGAGGTGGCTAGTTCGGAGGCTTTGTCTATTTATTTATTTCATTTAGAGAGAAACATAGATAAAATGGCCCACGACTGTATTGTCCAAATACCCCCACACACCTCCCTCTTTCTCTCTACATATTCTAGTTTAGCCATATGTGTGTTGTTTTCACGAGCAAACTAGTGAGTCTTTTTCTATAGTAGAGACGGAGCGGGTGATAGTGGGTGCTACGTATGTCCGTGTAACCGATTATAGGTCTCCGATCATAGTAAAGAACAACAGACAACACACAAACACACACACATACGCACACATACACACATACACACACACACACACACACACACACACACACACACACACACACACACACACACACACATATAAGCAAAACAAATACCATCGAAAACAACAAGCAAAAACAGTTTAGCTCTGTTTTATTTCACATTTAGGATGGGATTTACATGAGACTGATTCGGTGATTACAAATGTAATGTTTTAGAACAGTGATTAAAAACAACGAAAGGAAGAATCCCATCTCTAATGAATATATTCTCATTGTTTTCATACATTGATAGCAACACATATTATACAGATTACAAATTAGTATAGGTACAATCTTGTTTATTAAAATGTACATCGACGTGACGTCTTTATCTTTGTTCTCGTTCAAGATACGACGATCAAGCTAAAACAAAGAATTTAAAATATCCATATATAGAGTCTCTAAATGAGTCAGAAGTAAAAAAGAAATGGAAAAGATGCTTCATGGTACATGTAACAATATTGAGTCACTTAGTAAGTGTATTTACAGATGCAAAAGTGCCCAGTGTTGAAAAGAGGAAGGGGAGATAACTCGTCATGGAAGTTTGACGAGGCGCAGTATTTTCTTGGTGGTCTCCCTTGGTGGGAGCTGTCGGCGTTGTTACATAATGATTTGATTGTAAGTTTGAGATGTGGACATGGTCGTCTGTGTTAGAGATGGGGGTTGTTGTGGTGTCCTCATTTCTTGGCTGTAAGTTTGATTCGTTGAAATGATCGTCTGTGTCAGAGATTGGGGTTGTCGGTGTTGTTACATGTCTTGATTGTAAGTTTGAGATGTGGACATGGTCGTCTGTGTTAGGGATGGGGGTTGTTGTGGTGTCCTCATTTCTTGGCTGTAAGTTTGACACGTAGACATGATCGTCTGTATTTAGGATTGGGGTTGTTGTGGTGTCCACATGTCTGTGCTGTAAGTTCGAGATGTGGACATTGTCGTCTGTGTTAAGGATGGAGATTGTTGTGGTGCCCACATTTCTTGATTCTAAGTCCGATACGTGGACATCTTCGCCTGTATTTAGGATTGGGGTTTGTTGTTGTGTCCTCATTTCTTGACTGTAAGTTCGAGATGTGGACATCGTCGCCTGTGTTAGGGATAAGATAAGATAAGATACGACGATTCTTTATTATCCCATGAGGGTAAATTGGGTCACAATGTTCTTAATACATCCACAAAGAAACAATGTACCATGATTGGACACATCTGCATACACCTTTCTCTCTCTCACTCATCAACTCCCTCTTCGACACACAGTGTAGGCATGTGAATAGCATAGACAATAGCATGGGGTGAAAAGAAATATGAAAAATGTGTTAGGGATGGGGGGGGGTTCTTGTGTCCACATTTCTTGACTGTAAATTCAAGACGTAGACATCGTTCTCTGTGTTAGGGATAGGGGTTGATGTTGTGTCCACTGTAGTGGTCAGTTCTTCTTCTTATCATAGTTTGTACCTGGATTTGGGTTTGATAGTTTAATTGCTTTACTTACTTAGACTCTGGTTTTGGTTTTTGTAACAGTACTTTGTTACAGGGTGGGGTTGTCAGCACCACGCCCAACCTTCTTCCTTTCTTCAGGCTTGGGACTGGCTAGTTGTTGTTGCGATCAGACACAAGTTATGAGTTATTCACTCTTCAAGTGGTCTTAATAGACCTACATAGCCATGACAGTCTAGCTCTTCAACCTGGGACTGGTGAGCCTTAAATTTAGCCCCTTGTTCATGCAATTGTGCAATGCATTCACAAGACCCATCCGGACCAATTAAATGACACATAACTGCTATGTGCAATGCAGTTATTGGGTTGGTACTGCCTATAATAATGCAACTTTTGGGACAGTTATGGTTACAGCCATGATTTAGGACTGGGTGAATGTCTCTCTCAACAACAACAGTAAAACAATACAAAACAACGACAACAACAACATCAATAAACAAAACAACTGAACTTACAAAGTGATGAATTGTCACAGACAACCAAACACGTACTAAAGTTCTGACCTTGCCGTGACGTCAGTAAGATGTCTGCACAGCTGTAGAACGTGTAGCCTGGAGGTTTATACACTGCCTGGAATAGGATGATGGTGATGATGATGATGATGATGATGATGATGATGATAAAAAAAAAATAAATAATAACCAATTTATTTAGCGCTTTCCTCAGGAGAGCTCAAAGCGCTTTTACAGCATATTATGATGATGATGGTGATGATGATGATGATGGTGATGATGATAAGGATGAGGATGACTATGATGATGATGACAATGATGATAATGATGATGTTGATGATGATGATAATCTTAGCACCTAAAATGATGATTCAGCACTGTATTCAGGTAAATAAAGGCAAAAACATTGTATCGATGATTGACTATTAACCAAAGATATTGAATAAGAAAAACAAGTACACATGTAACACACAGGTGATATAGATCTAGGTGTTTCCCCCGCCGATCCCCTTAATGCAAACTCCTCTAATCATATGACATTTCCCTAAATATAAGAGTGTTACGTAAAACAGCTCAACGACAATGGATATGTGCTATACAACAATTATTTTTGAAGCATACTTTTGTATCTTGTATCTTTATGTCTACTCCTACAACAGATTGTATGTCGTAATTGTAAGAGCGTTACGTGAAATAAAAATACCATTAATAATAGTGAACTTTTTTTCTAATCCACCCACTCCCCTGGAATACAGAACTCAAAAACATAAAGCATCAAAACATAGCCTAACGACAATGGATAAAGAGTATATAACCACACCACAAAGTATATTTTGTATCTTACCTGTAGAAGGAAGCTTCCTTGCCTGTGTTCATGCAAAGATGGGGAACACAACTGATTAGATACCGGGTTTATTTAATGAAAAGTGCATACAAAACACAAAGAGGGAGACAAGCGTATCGGCAATAGTACTAGTAGTGGCCGATTAGCTCAGTTGGTTGCGTGCCGGACCTCGGATTCGAGCCACGACTGGGGCGAGTTCCGTAAACCCTTGGAAAAGGTTTGTTACCACCATTTCCTCACCCCACCCGCTATAGGCATGTTTCTGCGCCTGACAGTACGTATGTTCAATGTTTGTTATTTGTTATGTGTTGCATGCGTTAGAAGCCCGAGAATGACATTGTGTAAGCCTTATTTTATAAAAGCTACTTTGTCACCCTTTCCACAGTCTTGTCAAATAAGAGGGAGGACATGTGTATTATCCTCCGTCTCCGATAGAGGGTGGGTGGACAGACATATGTGGGTTTGTTTGCACAGTAGGCAGAGCGTTCAGCCAACACCAAGTGTCGACCATGAGGTCGCAGGTTCAAGCTCTGCCAGCTCAAAGTTGGTGTTCACTTTGAGTGTTTCTTCAGCCCATGGTCTCCTTGATAGGTGGGAACGAGCACTTAGTCTTCTTGGATACGGACGATAAATCTGGAGGTACCGTGTGCACGTTGCGCACGTTAAAAATCCATTGGCAGTTTGAGATCGATGAAGAGTAGGCCAATTACTGTCCGGGCAAAAATTCAAAATTAAACCCTATCATAACCGCCTCGTCTCCACCCCCCCCCTTATATAATGTCCGATAGACGCTGCTCTGTTGGTTTCAGCGAGAAGTAGAGCTCATAACACTAAAGTAAATGTCCATGAGAAGGTATGAATAAAGTGTATACAACACAATACAACACAACACAATACAAAACAATACAACACAACACAATACAAAACAATACAACACAATACAATACATTTCAATACAACTGCAGTGTCACCTGTTTGACATGGTAACTTGAACAGATTGATTGAACTCATCGGATGCCAAAGCTTGGCCTAAACTCGGACTGATTTGGCTCCGTGTATTTGGCTCTAAGAGGTACACATCAATTGAAACCTGGTCACAGAAGAGAAGATGGAGCCAAAATAATATTGTACAAGGAGACGAAAAAAAGGACCTGTTATACGGCCTATCATAATAACGATTATGGCATTTCATGTATACAGTAATTTTCAGAAAACACAAAGTGCAAATACAGCCATAGCATAGAAAAGCCAACAATAAACAAACTGAACGACTTTCGCAATAGAAAAGAACCACAAGATAAAGCAAGGAATGTTTTGTTACATTCACGTAAATCAAGAGAGTGTTTATACAACTAGATCTATATAACAAAGATGTGCCCACTTGCTGTGGTCAACTTTGTGAATTCTTTCACACAAGTTCAAGCACCAGGGCGACAGAAGATGATGTGACGTACACCCACTTCAGTCCTAAAGATGGCTGCAGCTATACATGTCTCACTGTTGCATCAATATTGGCAGCATCAACTCAAAGATTGCATTGCACATAGCAGTCATCAACATTGCACAATTGCACGAACAAGGCGTCAATTTGAAGGCCCTCCAGTCCCAGGTTGCAGAGCTCTGTTGGTCTATTAGACCACTTGAAGAGCGAATACCTCATACCGTGTGCCTCATCGCAACAACAACAACAACAACAACAACAACAACAACAACAACATAACATCATTCAGAAAGAAAGAAGGGTAGTCAGTTATTCATCTTATTTAGTTATGCAGCTTTGTACGTAGTTAAAGGAGAACGTAAATCGAAACATCAAAGAAGAAATTATAATAGTATAGTTTTCAACTCTTCAAATATATTAGAGCTACTTCGTGTGTATATTTAGAGACAAAACGGTCGTTCCAATTGCTTTCAATCGAAGCCTACTAAATGTACACATGCAGCAGGAGCATATCACGTTTTTCAAAAAAATCGAAGATATCGGAGAATTTCAAAATACACATACGTGTATGAACTTTTACATAACATAGATTCAGCTTTGTTTCAGAGCAATTACTTCTGTTCTGCTCTTTACGTAAGGATTTTGAGCTATTTTAGTTATTCTAGACCTTTCTATTGTGTAACTGCAGTTCTATAAGACCACTGGATGAGTGAATGACTCATACCTGCTGCCTGTAGGTCTATCAGACAACTTATATAATAAATAACTCACACCTAGTGTCTATAGATCTATCAGATCACTTGCTGGGTGAATTACTCATATCTAGTACCTGGTTGAAAGAAAAACTAGTGCGGAGACCAAACAATTTTATCGCTGGGTTTCCAAACGAGCGACCCTACGTTAGTAGTAGAACCTAGGTCTTTAGTTACTTTATCGCTAGGGGTGAAAAAGAAAACCATAAAAACAACATCAACAACAACAGCAACAACAAAACAACAACAAACAAACATACATAGATAAGGCACATTTTTCAAATGCTCTGAAATGGATGGCTACATGAAAACAGTCCTTACATCTTACGCAACTATCGACACTACTCGGACACTACTTTTTGTCCCATTATCCATCTTTTTCTTCTAACCGACGTTTTCTAATCGGACAATGTTAAGTTACATAAAAGAGTAAATTCACTTACATAAACTTGCAAATCATAGCCACTATTCTAGCTCTCTTATTTACATTGATTCTACCCCTCTCTCACCTCGATATCATTCGAAGTTATAAAACATCAAGTATTAAGTACATATTTAATACGTGTAAGCATTTTTCACCATCGAATTTTATTGATGAGTTCAGAGAGACATTTTTTCAACATTGTGAGTAAACGTCAACATACATTTGTTTTAAAACACAGAACAGAACAGAAAAAGGTAATTTTGTATTTTGTCTTCTGACCTTTTTTACTTTTTATTATTCATTTTTCATTTCACCCCCTATATGATTATCAAAAAGAGCTAGAATAGCTACAATGTATCAATTTGCGTTACTCGAAAAGGAAACTTAAGATGAAAACTGGAGCTAAAAACAAGCCTACCGGACATGAGTGTTAATTTGAGTTGAAAGATAAATCGTATAGAGCAAAAAAGCCATAATTTGTCTGATAATTTGTCACCACTTTTTCACCCAGCCCAGGTGTAAAAACAGACTTTAAAACAGTACAACATATTTTCAATATGTTGGTATTTTACGCCAACCAGACGGCACTACCAGATAATCTGCCTGAAGGATGAGTCTAAAATAGGTCTGTCGGGTTATTTATGGAATGTAAAGCGCTTTGAGCTTGCTTAAGAGCAGGGTGAAGTGCTAGAGCATAAGTACATATTCTTTTTATTATTAGAAGTAGTATACTTATCATCTATATCAATATATACAAGTAGTTTGGTTACATCACAGAGCAAATAAATCATAACTATACTTTTGTCTCTGTTCTTACATTATCAGTTTTCCAAAAAGTTCGGCTAGTACACATTTCCGTCTTACTTCCAAGGAACATGAATCGAAGCTGTGTTGAGAAAATAGCTTATATTCATGAGTATTGCATAACCACAATGATAACACGACCGTATTCTTATGTTTAGTGGACTTGTGAAATAACATTCGGGGGCGAAAGAAACTGTTCTTTCATCACGTGATTCTAAATTTAGCACCGGGTTTTCTAAAGTTCTTCATTCTTGCACTAGGCCGTGATAAGTGGAAGATGAAGAAATAGTGGTAGGCGTACGATCTGTTTACAGAGTGCGATACCAATTTGGTTGGAGGGTAAACTAGGTGTGAATAGAGTGGAAAGACGGGGACGAGTGCTAAGTGTATATGTCCACTTTCATTACATTGCTAAACGTAATAGAAACAAACGCATACAGGCTGTAAGGTTCTTTAAAACAAAACGCAGTATGGTTACAAGCCTCGTAAAAGCCAACTTTAATAACAAACTAAAACCCAATCCCCAAAACGGTTGTTCGAGTCGCTACCCTCACCCCCACACACACCCGCAAACACACACACACTCTCTCTCTCTGCCTCTCTCTGACACACACACACACACACACACACACACACACACACACACACACCCACACACACACAAAAAAACACACACAAAAACACACA
>JAUELK010219538.1:0-10311 GCA_031471215.1 Gastropteron pacificum | reverse complement strand
ACTACAACTACTACTACTACGACTACTACTACTCTACTACTACTACTATTACTACTACTACTACTACTACTACTACTACTACTACTACTTTTACTACTACTACTACTACTACTACTACCACCACTACCACCACTACTACTTTTACTACTACTACTACTACTACTATTACTACTACTACTACTTTTACTACTACTACTACTACTACTACTACTACTACTACCACTACTACTACTACGACTACTTCTGCACATGTTTCATTCAACTCTCGGATGGCTGATTTGCTCACCTGTTGTTTTCATACAGTTTTTTGTCAACAGTGACCTCATCCCCTGCTCTTGTTAATTCTACTCTGTGTCTGAACCGTAACATAATTTTGTATTTGCTGCATTACATTACCCTCCCCTCCTCCATGTTTTCGGGGATCCCTCAACAAAATGTTTCAAAGACTGTCGTCATTCGTCAGTTCACCCCAGAGTTATTTAGCTAGAGAAAGTATCTCTACACTACTACTAAAATGGGGCGGGGCTGTTATATTATGTGTTAGTTTTTATATTATTACATAATAATTATACAGGGAGAAAAAAGGCCTTGAAGAATAATTAGAACCCACCTCAAACCTTTTATTTTCTTTTTTTATTTTCCTGTGTTTTCTACTTTGTTTTGCTCAGATTTTGTTCAAAGAAAGAGAACATAATTTAGATCTGATTACCTCTACCCTACCCCTCCTCTACTACTAGCCCAGTAAATTTTTGTACATTCATCATTTTTGGGGGGGATTAATTAAGACTAGTCCCTGAGCATCGTTCATGAACTTTCAGATTCATTTTGTGTTGTTTTTTGTTTTCATTTTTTCTTTCATTCATTTTCCGAAAGATACTGTCTGTCAGGTTTTGGTTTTGTTCAAGTAATATTTGTTTTCCCCCTTTTTTTCATCTTTTTCGTTCACCCCCGAAACTTGTCGTATAATCTAACTACCAAAGGTGGCCGGCCATGCCAAGCCTACTAATTTGTTATATAATATATATATATATATATATATATCCCCGAGCCCCCCCCCATCCCCTGCCCCGCGTTGTTACCACCACTTATTGATATATTATATTATTATACATTTCTATGTTCTACTATGATGAGACAGCGCACAGATTCAGCTGAAAAGTATTAAAAACCTCCTAAGTGATCTTTTCCCCACCCACCCCAACACCCCAACACCCAAACCCCCCACCCCCCACCCCTACTCTTGAGTGTGCTGCATGCATGTACAGTCGTCATTCATTTCATTATGATTAATTTCTTCTCTCATTATTACATTAATGATGATATAAATAAACTTGTTGTTGGTTGGTACATCTCTCTCTCTCTCTCTCTGGAACCCTCATGAATATGCGCACATTTGAACTGGGTCGGGATTTTTTCGTGTACAATTTTTTTTTTTTTTTAATTTTAAGTTTGTGTTATGTTTTATTTTTAAGATTCACGCGAAGAGAAAAACGCCTTCATTCAATGTTCTCACTTTAAAGATGCCAGATTTCTCTGGTTTGTAAGAAACAACAAAGAAACAAGAAATATGATGATGAGAACTTGTGTTCACATGATGACTTTTTGTTGAATGCTTTAACGATTCTTTTATGATTCTACTGTATAAATTACTTGTTTTTCCTTTTTATGTTGCTTTTGTTTGCCTTTCTCTCTTACTTGGTGTACATTGCATTGCCAAAAAAAAAGAAGTAAGAACAGTTCATGTGTACTGTTTGTTTTTTATGCTACCGACCTTTTGTATTGTTTTCTCTGTTCTTGATCATTTGTTTCTGATATCCATTTTGATGGTATATAATATGATATATACATGTTTTTCTGCATTCTATTCATTCTCAATTTCTGTTTGTGGTCCTGGATTCTGATCATGATAAGTGTGTACAACAATGATTTGTTTATTATATTATATATGAAAGAATTTTCCTTCTCAAAATCTGGTGGCATCACATCACCCTCGGTCGGTTGTTGCGGCGTGTCATCAACAACTTGCGAGTTGTTTTTTTACATAAAAATATTCTTCAAAGTGGAAGGCAGCACATTTCCTTTGAATTCGTCTCCATGGTTGCTTGGAATGTTTGTTTGTTTGTTTGTACGTGGGATGTTTTGTTTGTTTGTTAATGGTTTTTTTCCAAATGAAAACTGCTCACTCACTCTACTACTTCTCATCTCATTACATTTAAATTTTTCGCCAATTTGTATCAATCAACAACCTCGCCCCCACTTCCCCTCCAATTTAGCCCCCCCCCCACCCCCCCTCCTCTCACCCAAATCTCTCTTTGTTTTAAGCCTGTATAGAGTCAATATCGATGGTGCTTAACTTTAGCTTTACTTGTGTACAAAAGTGTTTCCAAGACTTTGAGAAGCTAAACTAGGGTATAAGTATAAGCATAGGACAAATCTATTATTTGCCAGTCTTATCATTGGGGCATTTTCCCTTCTTGTGTTCATTCAGCCTTGCTGTTTTCTGATATATCGGGTCGTCAATTCTTTTTTTGGTTCTATTGCTCTACTACTGCGCCAGTACTTTGATTTGATGTAAAAAACTTGATGGTTAATTATGAAGATCTTTTTCTGGTTGACGAAAGGGATTACCGGGATAGATTTGTGTCGAATTTGAATTTTTTATCAGGAAATGAAGTTACATAATTTTTCAAAAGAAATCTGATCGTTCAGGCAGACCAGCAATGAAATCATGTTTCAAATTTACAGTTGGCATTTATTGGCAATCATTTTTTTAGTCTGGGGGGGGGAAAAGGAAATAAATCAAGGATATGATTTTAATTTTAATTAATGTTAATGAACAGACTTGCTCCAATGTGCAATTGTAATTTTCTGACATATCTGTGGAGAAAGTCGGAGAAAGTCGCCAGTGCTTGTCTACTACCTGGTCTCCAGGCACCTGCCAAAGTGTTCAGTCTACACTGCCGCCATGATGTTGTTCGCTATTATTTTCTTCTTTACCTATACTACATTATTATTATTAGTTTAGTCGTGTGAGACTTTCTGACGATGAGAATCCTTTTCTCCGAACCAATTTTTGTGTAAAGACCCCACCCCCCCCCCCCCCCCCCCCTTTACTGTGTTCAGCCTGTTGTGAATTTGCGGCCGCTTACGACGTGGCGCTGATGTTTTACTTACATTAGAAGTCTCTCCCTTACTAAATACTATAACTGTGTAGTAGGGAATTATGTTTTAAATTGATCAGAATGGACTGCCCTTACAATGAGTAGGAAAATGAGGTGGAAGTTATTAATCATTAGAATGAATAGAAGGTCTTCTTCTTTAATCTTACCACCCTTTTGTGTTGTTAGATTATGTAAAGCGCTTTGAGCTCTTCGAAGGAAAAGCGCTATATAAATGCCATCTATACATCTTTACTTGTTGGTTGATTATTTTTTTGTTAAAGATTTCTTCGTATAAGTTCTTCTTCAGGTAATGTGATCATGTCCTGTCTATGAAGTAAGAGTGAGAGAGTGAGGAGTTTATGGAGGAAAGCTTTCAATGTGCCTTAACCGTCAAGGGACCCATGCCTAGGGTGGATTTGCCAAATGATCTTGCTCACTCTTTTTCTTATTCTTATTCTTTTTTTAATCCTTTATTTTACTTTGTTTGTCTGTGCGGTGGCTATTCCCTTCTTCTTTACCTCCAAAGTTGTCTACCTCCGTAGATGTAGGCTGTGCTCGGGCTCTGCCAACATTGTGTTTCGTCCTTTTATCAATCCCTTCCCCTTCCCACTTTGATTCAAAAAAACAGTTTCAAAAATTAGTCATAATACTGAGATCGTATTTTATCTTAGCTGTGCTTTCTTTTTCTTTTTTTCACTAAGATCTAAACTTCAATTTTTGTTGAAATTAATCGTTCAGATCATTCAGAAGATAACATAAAGATGGATCTTAAGTAGAATAGAAGTCCTCTTACCTTACTACATTGATATGAACAAAAACATGATTTTACCCAAGTTTTAAAGTCTGATTGTTCAAAATACAATATACAATGATGTGTTCAAAAGTGAATTTCTTGAGTCTTTGAAATAATATAAACAGCTAAGTCTGGTGCAATAAAAAAAAAACTACCTACCAAGTAAAATTGTTTAATCACTGTGTTCAACCAGACCTTGTGAAAAATCTTCTACATCAAATATCCATGGACAAGAAGAGGAGAGAAAGTTTTCAACCTTTTGAAATATTTTAAACAGCTAAGACTGGTGCAATAAAAAAAACCTACCACCATTATAAGTAAAACTTCTTAATCACTGTGTTCAGCCAGACCTTGTGAAAAGTCTTTTTTTTATACGTCAAATATCCTCGGACAAGAAGAGGAGAGAAAGTGTTCGACCTACCACTCATTGCTTAATTGTGTTCACTACAAAAATGGTATTGTTCATGCTAGAACATTTGCGGTTTAAATGGTTTAGAATGTGTTACAGGAGTAGACAACATAACAAAAGTTAATACTTTAACTTTAGAGTTAGCGGAGAAGACAAAAGAATCATTCAAAACATCTAGATACATTCTGTATAATACATTCTGTATACATTCTGCCACGCTTAATCATAGTGTCCCTAACAACGGTCCAGAATGTGTTCAATTCAAATTTTATCAACAGTTCCTGCTTAATATTAATATTGCTCTGCATTTCGCTCGCTCGCTCGCTCTCTTCGGTGTAATGAGGGATTGCCGACACACCCCCCCAGCCCGCCGCCGTCGTAATCGTATTTCCAACTTTCCTCAAAGCCATTGTGTCTTTACATACCCTATGGTAATTTCTTTCTTCTTTTTTTTTTTCTTCCTCTTTTACTGCAGTACCACCACCCTGTATGTAGTAGGGCAGGTGTTCAACATGTAGCACTATTTATAACTATAACAACAACACTTTACTACTACTCTCGTCATGTGTTCACTTAATTCACTACCACCAAGCTCCTTCTTATCCTAGTGCTTAGTGCAATATCTCCTCAACCTTAGTTATAGTAGTAAAGTCGGCCGAGACTTTGAATATGTTCAACTCGTTTGTCTCAGCAAAGCCCCTCACCCCCCACCTACACCGTACGTATATATTATGTAGTTTGTAGTGAGCTGGAGTCGCACACTGTTCATCGTTTATGTTGCGAGTTCAGCGCTGATTTCGTTTAGTAAAAGTAATGTAATGTCATTTCCCCCCCCCCCCCCCCTTTTTAAACATTTATTTTGTGTTCTATTTTGTTGTAGTCACCACCGCAGTTGTCACAATTCTGTACATTTTACCATGTGTTCATTTATTTGTATTCTTCCCTCTCCTCATTGAGAAAAAACAACACATACAAAGATCACTGAATGATGAAGCATGTTCATGTCGTGTCCCTTCATTTTTGCATGGTTTAATTAATCCCATTTCTGTCGTTGTTGTTGTTGTAGTCATCATTACTTACACAGATTTGATTCATATTCATTGTGTGAAGAAAATTGTTTTTGTACAAAATATTATATCTCAAGACAATGATTATAAAATATAATTCAGGTTGGTGATTTTTTCGTGTATATTTTTTTTTTTCAATTTTATTTGTCGGCATCAACTGTGTACAAATTGTTGTATCTTTGATCCGATGGTTTCCATGTAGACTTTTTGAGTTGACGATTCAACGCGACTGTCTAGCAAAGAACTGATTGGATGGTGCTAGTGCTTGCTGTAGCGACAGCCGCGGGCCGGCTCGTTCTGTCAACTCAACTTGACTTTACTATAGCCGGTCGACAGCGGCTGACGGCTACTCTATCTGTTATCTCTCTTTGTATTAGTTTCTCAGGCTAACCAGTGATGGTTTTCATTTATATATATATATAAATACGTGTTAGTTTTACACCTCCTTGATTGTGTTCTATTTTTCTCTCTTTATTTTGGTACTTCGGGTCTGATGGCATTATCTTTTATTTTAAGAACTGTCACTATAGTATAGTAGTATAGTAGTCTTTTTGGAAAAGTTTGATATATTCGTGATTTGTAAATTTTGTTTGGATTACCAGAACATTATAATGGATGACTTGATTAAACTGGCGTGAATATTCATATTATTGATTAGACCTCTTCTGTGTTACGGTACTCATTTGTCACGGGATACGGAGAGACAAATTCGAATAAGGAGGGTGGGAAAAAATGGAAATAATAATATCAAAACATCTCAAGATCAAAATGTGTATAGCAAAGAATTATATTCTTTCTTCAATGGTTTGAGAAATCTCAAAAAAAAGCCACACTGTACTACTGTTGAGTAAAGGGGAAATTGTTTTGTAAATCTAGGAGCTCCTCCCATTTACCTGCTATTATCATGTACAGCTGGATTTTATTTTTAATTTTATTTTCTGTTTTTTTCTTCTTCTCAACTGCCTGAACTGTAGGCCCATGGTGCTTCAAGTTTTTAAATAAACCTTTACCCCCCCCCTCACACCTCTCACTGCATATTTTGTTTCTCATGATGTGTTCATAATTCATTATTATAATTTGTACCCTTATTTTATTGTGTGTTGTTTTTTTGTGTGCCTTTTAGAGTCATTTTTATTTGAGCTGTAGTTTTAGGGCTCATCTTTTTAGTTGTATCACAATGTTACCACCACTGACACTGACACTGGCGTCACCAACGCCTTTTGTGTTTGTTTGTTTGTTTGTTTGTTTGTTTGTTTGTTAGTTTGGATGTTGTTTTTTTCACTAATCCTTCAGTAGTCAAGGATTAGGGTCTTACTTCCTTGTTCTTTTTTTTTTTTTTTTTTTAAATTCTTTATTGCAACAAGTTTTTGGTGTTCAATATGAATGAATTTTAATTTGAAGAATGCAACCAGGTTAAGGTGCTGTACAGTTATTTCTGGGGGGTGGGGGGGGGGGGGTCCTCCTATTATGATTTATAATCCTATGTTCATTTTGTTGTTGCTGTTGTTGTTGTTGGTTGACCTGCACATGCTGTAACAATGAACGTAACAAAGATTGAACTGTGTAATTAATAAAGAAGAACGTAACAATGAAACATTAAGCCAAAGGACGTGTTGTATACTCTATGATGTTGTTGTTGACAAACAAACACTGCATATTAATTAATTATGTTGTGTACCATTATTACTATTACTTACTGAAAGACATAGTACTACGCGTGTATCATAATACTAAGACGTACCGGGGGTGTATTTCATACGTACCGGTATACATTTCTTTCTGCCTTGTCCATTCTACCTACCATGCATGTTCGTATGATGATGATGAGTTCACACATAATTCGCTATTGATTCTGTGCCCTCTTTTTTTTTGTTTCTTCTTTATTATATATATTTTTGTTCCCATCCCTCATAATTCACTCATTCTTTAAATAATTAACATTTTTGGTTCATTGAACTTTTTATTTCAACTATTTCGTCCCATCTGATCTTTATTTGATATATCATGACTTGCCTGTATAAAAAAGAACTCTATATATAGTTTTGTTGATCAGATAGAGAGAGTATATTCATTGCCTTTCTCTCTCTCTTGTCTTATCTTTTTAACATAATAATGTGTTTGATTGTTTGTTTTTCCTTGCTGCAACGTTTCAGTGACATGTTTGGAATGATATGGCCTTGCCTTAACAATGTGGGCGCCCGTTTTATCTTGTTTTTCTACCCCACCCCCCCCGGCTCTTTTATCTTCAGCATTTTCTGTTCCATTTTCTTCTCTCTCTCTCTTCTTTTTTTCTTTTTTTTTTATCGCTCTACTTCCCAATGCCATTTTTTATTCAAAGCTTAGTCCTAGCCGTCCAAGTTTTCTTTTCCTGTTTTGTTTTTTTGGGTTCCCCTTTTTTTCTTTTCTTTGAGTTTAATTAAGAAAAACAATTCCAAGTTTTGTGTAGTTTGGGGGGTTGTTTGTTTGTTTAAAGTCGGTTATTCAAGATTGAATCCCCCCCACCTCGGTTTGTTGGCAAAGACAAAATTAACTAAGAGAGAAACCTTCTTCTTCTTCTTCTCCCCATTTATCGTGGAAACTATTCTTCTATTCTATTCTGTTGTAGTCTAAAAATGTAGCTGTGAAAAGTTACTAAAGACAAAAGATACTACTACAACTAACTACTACGCACACTATCTTCCTACTCCTCCTCTCTCACCTTATTGTTCTTTCTTTCTTCCTGTCCTTCTTTTTCTTTTCCCATACATTCATTTCTTCATTCATTCATTCTCAACTCTGGCTTTAATAATTGAATAATTTCATGAGTACCTGTTACCCATCAATGCCCCCGCCCCACCCCACCCCATTCCTCCATTCCTTAATGTTCTGGTTATCTCTCTCTCTCTCATCTTGTCTCTATGAATTCAATCTCTCTTTTCTACATCTATCCATCTGTCAGTGTTATTTGGGTTTTTAAAAGAAGTTCTTAAGTTTATTCTGAATAATGACATGTAAAAACAGCCAAACTGCTTGCCCAATGAATATAAAAGAAACTTTCTTAGCACAATGCCAACCAACCAACCCCCCTCTCTCTCTCTCTCTCTCTCTCTCTCATCCTCTCCACCAAATGTTGTGATCCCTATCTCCTCCTCTTCCTCTTTCTTTCTCTCCCCTCCCCCACTCTTTTCCTGTCCTCTCCTCTCTCTCTCTCTCTCTCTCTCTCTCTCTCTTCTCATACGCTGAACATAAAAGTATGCATACATAAATTCATTATACATAATAATTAAACTTCTTTACGGAGCGCAGAGCCTACTACTGCCTGTACATAGATATGAAATCATGTAACAAACCATTCATTGCATTCTGTTCTTCTTCTCTACCGCCCCAATGAACTGTTAGAAAGGAAAATTGTGAGTTTTAGTTACAATATGAAATTTGAAAGAGCATAAATTGACAAGATGCTTTCACCCACTTGTCAGAGCGATCACAACTCTTAGTCCCAGTATGAATACATGAATACATTAATTATATATACGTCAATCATAAATCATAACAACCTATCATAAACATGCTATTCAAGAAGATAAAAAAAAAGGAAAAATATCATTCTGCATTTTGTTTTGTTTTGTTTTATTTTCATTTTTTGTTGTTGTCGACGTTTTTGTGAATTATCGTTCTATTTTTTAGTTAGTATATTTTATGTATGTTTGTTCAAGTTCTCTTATTTTTTTGGAAGGGGCGGAGGGAGAGGAGGGGGGGGGGGATGTTTTGTTGAATAACTTGAGTTTTCTGAATTCGCTTTAGAATGTCATTACTTACGTGCAGTGCTGCTATAAAAAAAAGCTATCAGAATTGTAACAATGAAATGCTATGCTACTGAAATCAATTATTACTACAAATAAATATTGTTACAAGACTCATTACTCGTGTCATCTTTACTGTACAACATAGCATGTAAACATTACATTATTACATAACAAAGATGTTACTACTAAAGCGTAAAATGTAAACATTTGCATTTCAAATTTTTGTTCTTTTTTGTGTATTTGTGTATGTGTGTGTTTTGATTTTCTTATGTTGTTCATATTGTTGTCTCTTGTTTTTGTTTCGTTTCAGTTTTCTCCAATCCAACATTTCATTATAATCAGAAGCTTGATGTTTTTTGGTTTTATAATTATTTGTTTTCTTCTTTTCTTGGGTGGGGATGGGAGTTTTTTTTCAATCCGTTTTTTTCTTTCTTGTTTTGGTTAAGTTTTGTTCAAACTTTCTTTTATTATGTTGTTGACGTGGATGAATATGATGATAATGATAATGATAATGATAATGATAATGATGATGATGATGATGCAATCAATGACTTCTGAGAGCAACCGACGCACATTCGATGATAAGAAGATATTTTTGTTCACCATTGATAACAATCAACTACTACCATGATAATACTGTTTAAAATGAAATCTGTCCCACCTTTCTCTCACTTATTATGATAGAATTAATACCCCTGGCATAGGCTACTACTACAACAACTACTACAACTACTACAACTACTACAACAACTACTACAACTGCAACTACTACTACTACTACTACTACTACTACTACTACTACTACTACTACTACTACTACTACAACAACAACTACTACAACTACTACTACTACAACTACTACTACAACTACTACTACTACTACTACAACTACTACAACTACTACTACTACTACTACTACTACAACTACTACTACAACAACTACTACAACTACTACTACTACTACTACTACTACAACTACTACAACTACTACTATAACTACTACAACTACTACTACTACAACTACTACTACAACTACTACTACAACTACTACAACTACCTGCCACTCTCTCACACCACCATCACCATCCTTCGGTTA
>JAUELK010219527.1:0-10313 GCA_031471215.1 Gastropteron pacificum | reverse complement strand
GTCTGTCTGTCTGTCTGTCTGTCTGTCTGTCTGTCTGTCTGTCTGTCTGTCTGTCTGTCTGTCTGTCGGTCGGTCGGACTGTCTGTCGGTCGGTCGGACTGTCTGTCTGTCTGTCGGTCCGTCCGTCTGTATATCCCTGTATCTCCCCCTCACTCCGTGCTAGCCATTGTAGTTTATTGATCCGGAGATCGCAGACCAGGCGGCCGTGAATTGGCCCACGAGCATGCCTCTGCCTGAAAATGGCGCCACTTCATTGAACACGGCCTCCATTGGGCTCCCTACCTTCCGAGCTTAACCGACATCATGACGGCGTCGTCGCGCTGTCGCCGCCACCATTGTGTCATGATACAAGTAGTATCCCAGAGACTTAGACCACGGAGCAGTGTGCTTACACGGAAGAGTAAGCTACTACACAATATTGTGTTATGATATTATAGTATACTTACACGCTACTATTGTACTGTACTATGATAAAATATTCTTATACCGAGGGACACGCTACTATTGTACCCTAATCCAAGAACAATGTATACTTACACTGAGTGTGACGCTACTATTGTACCATTATACAAGTACAATGTATACTTACACTGAGTGACACGCTACTATTGTACCATAATACAAGTACAATGTATACTTACACCGAGGGACACGCTACTATTGTATTGTACTATGATAAAAGTATACTTATGCTCATGGAAACGCTACTATTGCACCATGATAAAAGTATACTTACACTGAGTGACACGCTACTATTGTACCATAATCCACGAACAATGCATACTTACCCTCATGTACACTATTATTATGATATATCGTCTCTGATTCAAGAGTTACTTACACCAGAGACAATACACTGCGCTACTACTACTATTATGCTATGATGCAAATATTACCAAGACCGATGGACTAGACAAAGCTTCTTGTACGGTTACATTATGAGAGAATTGTGTCAAAATTGCTTCTGGTCCTGGTATTGACTGAATTATATGTATCAGTTTATGTATTTATCGATTATTGAGTGTGATATTTTAATAAATAAAAAACAAAAAACCCATCTGCAACAACATACAACAATCAAACAAGAGCAACGAAAAGCCCAAAGCAAAACAAAATACTAAATCAAGAGCTCGGGTAGAGACACACACGAAATGAGACAATACAACTTGTGTACACACACGTGAAACAAAATCAACGTCGTTTTGTCGATTCAATACTAGGCCTATAAGCCTCACAACGCTCCCCAATGCATACCTACATGTAGTATAGGTACATACTGTATTCGAAGAGCAACGTCTCTCTATCCCCCCTGTCCCTCCCCTCTCCTCTAATCCCGACAATGGAGTGGATGCCTATGTATCTACATAGTTATGTACACTATGTCATTTCTTACTAAGCTTATGCACGACACAACATATTAATTACGTGCTGCAACCGGCCCTCCCCCCTGTACCTGCCACTGCCTGCACTATTGGATCATAACATAATGAATATGATCCGGGCGACCGTATCTGTATACACATTACATTACAATGACATGTGGAACACACAAATCATGTCCACCTTTTTTTGCCCAACGAATAACACGCCCCCCCCCCCCCCCTCTGCACCCACCCACCCACTCTAATCTTGCCATGCATGCAAGCTATTGTAATGGCCCTCGGCTAGCTCTGCATTCGAATAGAACGGAAGGTTAGAAAATACAGCATGTAGAAGCCGATGACGCAATATCAAAAGGTGGGGAAACCACCACCAACCTGGTTCGTGCTCTTAGGGCCTACAGTGTATTATGTCGCTTGGGAAAAGATCAGGATTATCTTGTTTTTTCTTCTTCTTGTTCACAGACAATTTTCGTTTGAGTTTCTACATAAGGCCACAATGAGCAAAACAAAAATGTATATCCATGTAATGATCTGTTTAACATAATACATGTATGTCCATATCATCACACCACTCAATGTCCACTATTGTCCACGTCATTCGTGCTCCAGGCAGCAAGTCTAATGATGAATTCATAACACACTTAGCTCTCCTCTTGTGTCATAACATAAGAACCATTCATTCACCACCAATGTTACGTTTCTGTCTATACGAAGATTACATTCTGAACAAGTGTCAATGATGCAGATCCAATCAAACTATAGTAAAACATGATCAGTTCGTTAAACTGTATACCCAGCAGATGCACTAGCACATCTATTCACAACGATTTGGAAGGAAAGTGAAGTGAACATGTTTCCCCCAAAAACATTGTAGGACCTTTTACACCTTCTTGACAATCACTAACTATCCACTCACTTCTGAAAATGAGACATAGACCATTAAAAGTGTACATAAAAGTGAAGATTCAAAGATCCAAATACAGTGGAGTCCGCCAAAAGTGAACACGCTTTATTCACTCATCTCTTGGGTTTCTTTTTGGTTTTTTTCTTCTTCGTCGAATGCATGATTAGGGCCTACTATTATACTACGTGTGTATATATTCGTTGGGGGGAATGGTACACTGTATCCCAGCAGAGCCGCCTAATATATTGTAATGTAAATATGATGGTTTCTAGAGGGAATGAAGTGCCGTGACTGAATAGAGCCTATCTTACGCGTCGCCTGGTCTCTCACAGTCACATACATGTACATGTAGTTATTTTCAGACCTCGTAGATCTAGTCAGATAATGTATGCACGCTGAAAAGCCATTGGACTCCGCTGTTTTGATGCATCCTTAAATCCTTGATTTCATAGACAGAATACCTGCTTTTCTTCTAGGATTTAGCAGTGCAGTGGGAACGGTTAAATGATGACGCAATGGCTCGGGTTACAACTTTTTAGCTTGGTCTCGCACGATTAGATTTCACATAAGCGCGTTTCAACCTTTGCATGCTCTTCTGCCAGCTGGAAAGGAGCCAGTAAGCGTTTTAAAAAGATCCCCTTACATTGTCTAGTCTTTGGGGAGATCTAGATCTAGACCCAAATCTCGATCTAGCCCTGGGGCCCTCGGCTTGCGTAAACAGCCGCCACAGTGGTGGTTATTGATTTTCTGATCAATACAATCGGATCGTTCGATCTTTATGAACTTCTTCAAGTGGGTGCCAGGCTAATGCGGCTCTCATTGTTTTCCTCAAAACGATTTGAATGATCATCTGGAGTGTGGTTGGGTTTGTTATTCAGCCATGTTGTATGATATTATGAATGAGTTAGGAATGGCTGCTTGCAGATTGCAGAGGTATACAGACAATCTAAGACAATTCTATGTTAAAGATCATCATATTCTATTCTTTAAGGTCGTTGACCGTACCTAGTAGGATAACTAAGCGCGTCTTCTGTGACTAAAATTCTATTTGAGACTCATGAATACTGAATAATGTCTAAGGAGTAGGTCGTTCTATTGCCAAATCGAGCACATTGAAAGAGTGCAACTTCAGTATTAAGTTACATTATATACACAAAATCTGAAGAAAAAAAAATTGACAAAGAAATATTGCAAAGCACTCAACATTTTATTGGCTTTATCTAAGCACTCCAAAGAGACAAACCGGAAACCACAAACAACAGACAGACCTGATGCCAATAAAACGACGTCGGGTTTGGCTCCACAAACAAGCAAAAAATGTAAAAAGAAAGAAGCCGAAATCCTGTTTCAAAACAAAATAACACATTGAATAACAACACGAGCACAAGGAGTGCATTACGTAGATCAACAATGGGGAAGGTCATTGTGATACTTTTCGGCGTAGCGTTTCGTGTTACCGGTTCGCTGTTTTGTTCACTTGTTTCTTTTCAGACCAAACAGTGCTACGTGCGTATTTTTGGATTTTTACTTCGGGCTCACGGGCAGTTTAGCCTCGGTGTGAAAAACAAGAAAGCTCTCCTGTTAGTTGCATCAGAGAGCTTATATATGTCTAAGCTCTCTGGTTAAATGAAGCACTTGAATGACCTTGAGAACAGGAACATAACAAAACATAATGCTTTACAGGCATTCGGTCGTATTTGGTCGCTTTTCCCATCTTTTCGTGTTTGTTGTTTCTCCTGTTCTTTGTCTACCCGTCTGTCTGTTTGTCTTTTTTTGGTTCTGTCTGCCTGTCTGTGTTTCACCCTATCCCCCCTCCCCCCACCCTCTCTCTCTCTCTCTCTCTCTCTCTCTCTCTCTCCCTCCCCTCTCTCTCTCGCTCTCTCTTCCTATCCCTATCTCTCTCTGTCTCTCTCTTTCATTTTAAGCTTCATGAACTTGCGCCTATAGTTAGACTTTCGGGGCGTTCTTCTGAAAGCCGGACGTATATCGGCGTATGCGCCTGTCTTTCAACTTCCAACGGGCAGACATTCAAGACACAGCTATGAAAGGGTATTCTTCAAGTGAAGAGATATGCCGCCACGACAAAAATATAAATTGAAAGCAAAAAAAACCCACTTGATCAAGAAGGAAAAAGAAAGAAAGGAATGAAGGGAAAATAAAGTATCTTCACGAGAAAAAAAAGGGGGAAGAAAGGAATTAATACAGTGAATATCACTCAATATGCCAGACATGCTCCATTTCTATCACAATCGGTGTGTTAAATAAAACTTGGGCAGACATCCAACAGAATTCCTGCTTTGCAGGAAACCAAACAGTGTGAATATAAGCAAATACATTTACAAGACGACTCTAGGTGTTTAGTAAAGCTCATTCTTTTTGTGCAGTAAAAAGGGGTGGTAATAGTATATCTTAGAGAAAATCTATTATAGTCATGTAATATCTTAGCGGCGTGCTTCTATCGCCAGTGGCCCCGTGTTCAATGGAATTTTGAGTTTTGAATGACACTTTGATGACGTAGTTTTTTGGGGGAAAGGGGTATGTCACGATATTCTCACTACACTAGGTATACTATGGCTACCCAGTCATGGATAGTTCATGCTTTCGTTATATTCTGAAACATGAGCCACATGATTATTCGCACACACGCACACACACACGCGTGCACGCGCGCGCACACACACACGCGTGCACGCGCGCACACACACGCACACACACGTGTGCGCGCGCACGCACACACACACTCACAAATACACACACACACACACACACACTCTCTCTCTCTCTCTCTCTCTCTCTGTCTCTCTCTCTCTCTATCTCTCTCACACGGACACACACGTTGTCTGTCTGTCTGTCCGTCTCTCTCTCTCTCTCTCTCTCTCTCTCTCTCTCTCTCTCTCACACACACACAGACACATTCAGTAACACACACACACATAAACACACACACACACACAAACTAACACACACACAGAGGCAGGTAGAGACAGACAGACAGACAGACAGACAGACAGACAGATAGATAGACAGACAGACAGACCGAGAGCGAGAGACGTATACATGTATATTGAAACGCTTATTTGCGTATGAAATAAAGATAAAGAGTTGAAAGAATGTTTTGAAGCGAAGGCCACAGTTGACTGACTATACCTCCACTAAAACAAGGTAGATGATTATAGAACCTGACCACCATAGACAGTGACCACAATTCTTAGGGTACTGGTCCAGTGGTCCAGTGACACCAATACACCAATAGAATGTCCGGCTGCACAGGAAGCCTTGTCGTGACTACATGACCACTTGACCCCTACAATCTTTGCTAAGAACACTTCACTTTTTGACCCCTCGAGTACCCCGTCGTGATATTAGGCATATCATTTTTTGTGGTCCCCGTCGATCCCAGAGTAGGGCTGCCATGTAAGGCCTCTTTAAGAGAGGAAAGTGCCCTGTTGGTATAATTTCTTAGAAAATGACTAAACTCTCTTGAGTTTTGAGGTTTACATTTACACCCATAGCAACACAATTTTGACCATGCATATCCTTTTTTGTGGTCCCCGTCGATCCCAGAGTAGGACCACATTGTAAGGCCTCTTTAAGAGAGGAAAGTACCCTGTTGGTATAATTTCTTAGAAATGACTTTACTTGAGTTTGAGGTTTACACCCCTAGCGACACAATTTTGACCATGCATAATATCCTTTTTTTGTGTGGACCTGTCGAACCCAGAATCAGGCTAGCTTGTAAGACTAGGGGAAAAAGTACCCTGTTGGTATAATTTGAGGTTTGGTTGCCTAGTTGCTATGTTTTTGCCACATTCCAAATGTCTCCGATTCAAACCCCGTGAAAACAATTTTGTTGATTAATTTCTAAAAACGTGGTCGTAGTGGTAAGCCACCGCCCCCCTTTATGTACAAACTTTAAATTTTTCCATTGCCGATTTGGTGGTTGTAGTTGCCATAATGTAACCCGACATTGATTCAAAGATCTCCAATTCGAACTGAGATGTGTCTATAATCAGCTTACGGAATATCTTTTCGAAAGATTAGTTCGAGAAAAAACTACAAGGCAATAAACACTCCTCAAGGACGCAAAACTGACCATCTCAGAGAATGCTATGGACAGCAAGAACAAAAGACTTTTGTACGCTAGGCTAGTAGTTCTGCCATAGCGACGTATTTATTTTCTCACTGGTCAGGGAGCATGCTATCGTGAAAGTCTCTACTAGATCTAGACGACATCGCGCTTAGTGTCATCTTTATCTACTAAACAAGTCTATTCTGTCCGGGCAACGCACCCGGGCACCCTTGGCCTTGTTTGTGGGTGCCTCCCACCTCATTCAACTGCTTATTATTGTTCATAGATGACACCCTCCCCGTCCCTTCATTCTGTCTGGCTGTCTGGCTGTCTGTCTCTCTGTCTCTCTGTCTCTCTCTCTCTCCGTTTCTCTCTCTCTCTCTCTCTCTCTCTCTCTCTCTCTCTCTCACACACACACACACACACACAAACGCACACATACACATACATACACGCCACGCTCAAACACACAGATACACACGGACGGACACATACACACACACACGCACACACACACACACACACACACTCACTCACAGAAAGAAACGAAGAAAGAAAGAACGAGAGAGAGAGACAGAGAGAGAGAGAGACAGACAGAGACAGACAGAGACAGACAGAGACAGACAGAGACAGACAGAGACAGACAGAGAGAGACAGAGGGAGACAGAGAGAGACAGAGAGAGACAGAGAGGAGAGAGAGAGAGGAGAGAGAGAGGAGAGAGGAGAGAGATAAGAGAGAGAGAGAGGAGAGAGAGAGAGAGGAGACAGAGAGAAAGAGAGACTCTCCCACTAGTCTGTAACTGGGATAAGCAAACGCAGTGTCGAGAGAGGCCAGTGTTAGTTCAGTCTTATCTCTAGATTGTCCCAAGTGTCTATGGACTTACCCACACTGATCCAGACAGACAGACCAGCGAAAACTTAAACCTCCCACAGATCACAGTATGTCCAGATGTTGTCTATTCGATTTTCACTTCACACACCTCACCCGTGACCTGCCAGTGACTGCGAAATCGACATTTATTATTTTCATATCATATATCGATTTGTCAGAGATGAAATCTGAAGCGCGCTGTCACTTCACTATACAGATACAAGATTCCGAGCGGGTCATGTTATCGTCGAAACAAGAGTTCGGACCCAAAGCGACAAAAAAATTAGCCGTCTGGGAGCCATGGTGGGGTTTAGGACTCGGGGTAAGATAAATAGGGTTCCCCTGGGTCAGTAAGTCTGAATGTGGTAATCCATAAATCCTTCCAAAAGTCAAAACATATCATGACGTAATCCTATGTAAGCCTTTTCGTTGATTCGCGAATACAAAAGATGTGCCCGTGGAGACTCACTTCAATAGTCCTGAAGATTGTTTCTATCACAAGCCAATATCACAAACAATGTCTATGAGAAAAGCTGTCAGTGTAGATAGATCTTCTGCACCGGTCTTACTGAAATGACACCGCACTCCAACTCCAGATCAACAACACAGTATCCTACAATTTGTCTCAGAGTTCAGCGCTAAGTCTCGTAAGCACTACTTTTTCACTTCGCGAAGTACACAACATAGGTTCTGGACACAGCATATGTGAGGTGTTAACATTCAGAAAGAATGTATCCTTGTCGAAGCTAGCAATGATCACAGACTTTTAGAAAATTGCTCATCGTGAACGGCACATCTGTTTGATCCAAAATCCCAGAGAGTATGGTGGCTTTCTGTCCAGCCATTAGGTTTCAAATTTCCTCTGTGGCACTCACACACATTCACACTTTCAAGGACACACTGCGCGTAATAAGCTTAATATAACCCACAGCCGACTCTATTAATAGATTAGCTAGTAGCTGCACCCCTTTGGCCAATAAATTACTAACCATGTTGTTTTTGTCCTATGTGTTGTTGATGAACAGTTTCCGTGACCATTTCCTTGACGTAAAGGATACACAACACTGACCGCCACGCTAAATAAAAAGCGACTCACAGAGCGTAAGGGCTCATACAGACCAAAAGCTAAAGCTGAGCGAGAGCTAGGCGATAAAACCCACTGGTTGGTAGAGGGGAAAATTGCTGCTATATTTAGATTCTAGTGCTGATGCAATCGGTCAACGACGTCTGCAAGCTAGAAGCGATAATAAATACCCCGGTATATCTTCCCGCTAGTTAAGAGCGAGACCGGTTACCTCTCGCTTGTTAGTGTGAACAGTCATCGTATACAAAGAACAACTTTTCTATCGCCTTGCTCCCGCTTAGCCCGCTAGCTTTTGGTGTGCACGCCCACTACCAGCGGGTTTTATCGCCTAGCTCTCGCTTAGCTCCTAGCCTAGCTTCTAGCTTAGCTCTAGCTTTTGGTCTGTGTGAGCCCTAAGGCATCTAGCCTACCGCACTACGACAGGACTGTCCACTAGTTGGGACCTACCGCACCAGGACTTTTTTGTCCCATTGGGTCCGAGCAGTTGTGAGCTGCTACGAAAACATCGACCATGGGACGGACCCGAGCAGGACTGTCCCGGGCCAGTCCTGTGGTAGTGCGGTGAGGGCTCAAAAGCGCTCCATTGGTACTAAGAAAGTATTAAGAAAACCGCAGCAAAATGCAATGCAGACTTTTCATAGCTACACACCACTAAGAAAGCAGTAAGAAAACCAAAGCCTGAACTGTTCTTGGAGTTGCTTGGTTTGACAAGAGTGACCAGTCGGGTGTGGACACTGCCCAGTGATACAAGTGGACCCTAATGCCCTCGGTCAGCTGTCAAGCTGGGCTTCCTCTTTATGACAAGCGATGAACTGGCCCTCCAACTTGATTAATGCGGGCTAAATTTACCGATAGTTGATAGTGCGACTGCATTTTTCATTTACTAAGGCTACAATGCAACTGAAGTTTGAATTTATTAAGAGTCTGAAGCAACTAGGTATGTAATATTCTTTCGTTAGGCCGAGAACGAAGACCTAAAGTTGCAGATTATGTCAAAAATATGCGCCAAGTAAGATACGCGCGATGGCAACGCCAGATCGAATTGTAGGAAGAACTTAAATTCAACACCAGGGAATGTAGTGTTCTTCTAGTCTTTGAATCATAATGGCATCCAGATTTATTATAGATCTAGTAACTCGAGAGTTAAGAAAACCCCTCGGCAAGACATTGTTTTAAAGAAAATGGGTCCCATTTTCTTTAAAACAATGTCTTGCCGAAAATCTTTCCCACATAATGAACAAAACAATTGTTTTCATTTATTTACTTGCTATTTCTCTCTCTCCATCTCAACATGTCGTTTCCTCAGTTTAACGTTGTAGGCCTACTTCGTTAAAATATGTCAACCTTGAAAAATACCTAAACACCGAGACTGAGCAGGACATTGAACCAAAGACCAATCATACTTACGCAAGTTTTACACTTTTAATAATGGCAAGTCTGCCGAGCCGAGCTGTGACCCCGACTCGTTCCACTTTTAGCTGTACTACTTTTAGCATCAAATTAATCGTTCTAGTAAATGGATCACATTTTCCTATCCTGAAGTTTTCTTTTTAGTTGGGCGTAGAAAGCCTGAAAAGCGTCCGCAGAAGTAATGCCTTAGTCCACAATTTAAGCATGGACAAAAATGTACTTAAAATCATTGCTTAATCCGTTTTAAGTAGGCTCAAAAGCAGGCCAGTAGCCCCTCAAAAAGTGACCCCACCCCCCAAAAAAAAACAAAACAAAAACAACAACTCCAAGAGCCCCTTCGAGTTTTACAGAGCCAAACCTCTATATGTCTGTAGCCAGAGTTTCCTGAAAGTCAGTCCCATAAACAAAGCAGATCTGTATTGCCGGACATAATACATGTCGATGTATGTGAAGAGATGACCTACTCCCCCATTCGTAGTATAGTAACACGTGTTCGCTATTATGGCGTGTCATCATGACTGAGGACTATGTTGAAATACACGGTTAAAGACCAAACGTTCGTTTGATTGGGGGGGGGGGGGGGGGCGGGGGGG
>JAUELK010219516.1:0-10313 GCA_031471215.1 Gastropteron pacificum | reverse complement strand
TAGAATAAAAAATACCCCCCCCCCCCCCCCCCCCCAGATATGATGAAGCGATGCTGGTTGCAGTGAACTGCTCAGTTTGCTACAACAATGAGCATACCTGTGATGATCCATCTACCACCACGACGATCAGACGAAAAGTCGAAATGATCCGTTCTGGGTCCGCCTATACGTATCGTGGCAGGCCCGAGAGCGGCCCCCAGAGTCCGCAAACGTTTGGTGCTGGGATACATGAAATTGAATGGTTGGTACAATGTAGTACATGTAATCCATAGCATTTATTTAGCACTTTTCCCCGCTCTACAGCTAGCTCAAAGGGCTTTACAGCCACTATTACCCTGACAGACCTGATGCATTCCAGAGCCTTCTCAACCTCCTGGGAGACATATTGTTGGTGCTGCCTTGGTCGGTGCCCGGCGCTCATACCAACATTCTGATAAGATCTTTCACTGTCTATAGTTGGGTACCCATAGTACTCCTGGGTGAAGTGAGAATGTCGTGAGAAAGTACCCTTTTCCAAGAGTACACCTGGTGGTGGATAAGAAAATACTCTCAAATCCAAATCGAGTCAGCACGGTCGGGAAGCGAACCCCGGACTTTTGACTCTCTGGCTACTTCACCACCACTTCCGGTTGGTAGTACATGTAATACTTTTATCATGGAAGTAGAGATCGAGTTCTAACGCTGGCGAAAGATTGTGAACATTTACACACAAATTCGTTGCATAGGGATGACTTGCGTCGGCTTATTTTTAATTGTTTTAGTAATCAATAATTGTATCAAATCATCGTGTTTTTTGTTTCATTCAACTGCTTGAAACAAGCGATATGACCGCCATTTTTTTTTTAATTCAGCCCTCAATAAAGCCAATCGAGGAGAGCTGTGTCCGTGACCTTAATTATGATGGGACACAGTCCGTATGTTGTGTCTTCTTTCTGCTTCGGCACTATTATTGTCTTGGTCTATGCTTTCCTGTGTACATAAACTCCAGTCTGTGATAAGAACACCGTGGTAAAGTATGGGTTCTTCACAGAACATTACGCCGACGTATGTGTGTTGTAAGAAGAGAGGATAGGTGTATGGGAACCTGCATATCCAGCAAGATTGCGTAACGCTGACCAATGTATCCATAATTGTAGAGAGCATCAACGAACTCTAGTAGTAAAAACACTCTTTACAAACATTCTTACCTATAATCACAGGTCCGCATTGGACTCTCGCTGAAGTAGTTCATTTCAATGGACAGTGAAACGAAGTCTCTATCTGTGATGTGCTTGTACATTGCTGTTTCCACCTCGACATCATACGTTTTGGAATCTTTCGCCATTGACGTCACGGCAAGCATGGAGAGGACAACGGCCAGGAGGAGACGTGACGTCATAATGGTACCTGAGAAATATCAATTCTACATTCTAGAGTGCACTCACAAGTTCAGAGTCGGACCAATATTGTACATATCCTGCAGAACTGCCCACGCTTCACACCACTAAATAGTTCGTGTGAAAGTGTTTGACACAACTTTATTTTCAGCCTATCACCAAGTCTTTCAAGTTCAAGCACTAGGACTGGTGAAAGTGTAATAGAAGATTTGCGTCTTGTTCCTCATCATGGGAACCCAACAGAATCAGAAGGGAAAAAAGTAACTGGCATGCCACTTCAAAAAAAAGACCGTGAGCAGATCAGGGCAATACAGTCATAAGTTACATCCTTACTGGTGTTACTTACAAACCACTACACAGCAAAGCTGAACTGCAAAACATCAAAAGTCACTAGCAGTGCAAAACCTTTCACAAAAGCAGTGCCCAAGGCAGCCAAAGAAAGCATTCCAAGGGGAGCTCGAAAGATCTACATCCCAAACTGGTCAGAGGAAATGGAAGACCTCAACAAAGAAGTCTGCAGAAGAAGGGAAACCGCTGAAGAGACACCATCAACAGAAAACAACATCAGTCTGAAAAAAAAGCTGGAGCCAAATTCAAACTGGCAACAAATGCTGCACTTCGCAAAAACTGGCACGAGAAAACCGAAAGCATGAACCTCGACAAACAAGGACACAAGCTGTGGAGGCTCGTAAAAAAAAATTGATGAAGACCAAAATAAAGAAGCCCCGATAGCCCTGAAAGAACGTGCACTTGAACCCGCACATGATATAATGCACCTCCCCATCACAATGGAGTAAATTAAAAGAGCTCTCCCCAAGCTAAAACCTAAACAAGCACCAGGCCCAGACAAAATATCCAACGACATGATTTGTCACCTAGTTACACAGGCCCTGAAATACCTGTATCAAATCTTCAATTCCATCTGGAAGACCGGTAACATTCCCAAAACTTGGGGAAAAGCTAATCAAATCCCCATCTTTAAAACCGCAAACCCAAGACCAAACCCGAGAGCTATCCACCCATCAGTCTGACCAGTTGCCTGTGTAAACTCTTTGAAAGGATCCTAAACTATAGACTGATATGGTCTGTCGAAAAAGATCATATCATGTGCGATGAACAAGCTGGCTTCCGTCAAAACAGATCCACTGAAGACCAGGTCACCCACATAGCTCAGAAGATTGTAGATGCCTTCCAAGAGAAAGAGCACACTGTTGCTGTCTGGATAAAAGCCTTTGATAAAGTCTGGACCAATGGACTAGCGTTGAAGCTGATGAGGTACAAAATCTCGCACAACATGCTAAAAAGGATAACATCGTACCTCACAAACCGACAAGCACGAGTCTCCGTACAGGGAAAGAGAAGCAGCCCTGAGGTAATACAAAAATGGAGTACCCCAAGGAGGAGTCCTATCACCACATGTGTTCATTCTATTCATGAACGACATAAAGGACTGCATCACAAAAAAACGTCACCTCTGTCCAATTTGCAGACGACATCGCCCTGATTTGCTCCGAAAAAAGTACAGGAACAGCCCAGGTTCGCCTCCAGTCAACACTGAACAACATATTTCAGTGGACTGCAAACTGGGGACTAAAGGTCAACAAGACCAAGAGCACACACACCATTTAGCCTCGCCCACAAGTTCTCCAAAGTCAAACTAGCAATGGGAGGACACCAGCTTGCAGAAGAGACCAATCCAACATACCTTGGCGTTACCTTCGATCCTCGACTGACATGACAGGCTCAGACAGACAGATGCAGGAATAAAGGACTACAGAGGACAAAACTAATAAAGAAATTGGATGGATCAAACTGGGGAGCAAACCATGCCACATTGAAGAAAACGTATACAGGATAAATTCGACCTGTCCTGGAATATGGCATCACATCCTGGGGTACTGCCATTGACAGCAATATTGTCAAAGTCTCCAAAATCCAAAATCACAATCTCCGAATCATGACCGTGCAATGCGATCTACGCCAGTTTCTGAAATGGAGACCCTGTCAAGACTAGAAACCATGAAAGACAGATGAAACTACAGACCCGTTTCACATCTCGAAAAGATAAAACGCATGCCTAACCACCCCATGCAAAAGAGAACCACCACAGACAGCAAAGCTAAACTCCCGAGCAGAACTAGCTTCCTACGAAAAGCAAGGGAAACCGCACAGAACTTGAAGTTACCCTCTCGTGACAAACCAGAGCCTCTCCCAGCCCCCCAAGACCAACCATGGAAAGAAACAAGTGGGCCCCAAATAAATGACAGTCTAGAAGGCATCTGTTTAAATCAAACTTCCCAGCCAACATCCTTGGGAAAAAAGCTGCCAAACAAATGGACACCAGCTTCCCTGCACATCAATGGACGGCTCAGCCTCAGAGGCAGTCACAGACGGGGGTGGAGGGATCTACATCGAATGGCCAGATGGAGCCACTCAAAGCCACTCCATTCCCACAGGCGCACTCTCATCCAATTATAGAGCAGAGATTGAAGCTCTGGAGGAAGCCATAAACACCCTTCTACAACACCCAAAGACACAACAATCACCAATACAGTGATCACCGCCTAAATGGCCTCCGTATATTTGGCCGATCCGCCTAAATGGCCGCAATCTTCTTGAAACAGAATGTTCTCTATATGTTTTACACTCCTAAGTGGCCGCTGGCCAATTCGCGTAATTGGCCGGGTTGATGGACAGAACGGGACAACGAAAACTATCTTCATCAATTTTATTTTTCACCCGGTCCGATGGAATGCATATCCATCCCCCGCTTACCGACATCAAAGAGAGCCGCCGACCGAATCGGTTCTCACGAGGTGCGTCGGGCATGGCGCCGGCATGTCAACCATTGTCTACCTCATGGCCCAATAGACAAGTGGTTGACTAATCTGACTGACACACGCCTTTGTTCCACCCCTGCCTCAGTGAGAAAGAAGACAGTGGGTAGACTTTGGACTACGCGAGCCGTGAATAGGGCCTAGTCAATCGGCCCACGATTGGGCGGAGCCAAAGTTGAACAGCCAACCGTAGAGAGCTGTGAATGCTCACCTCACGGGCCAAGCCGCTTGTCAGTGTCAGGCCTCAGGCTAATCAGTGAGGTCAGAGATTGAAGGAGGGTCTAACATATGATTGATAGGTGGATCATTCAACCACCTAGGTCTATTTCATTCGATCCAATCGCCCCTTTTATTAACTCACAATAATGTGTAATTCTGTGTTTTAAGGTAGGGAGGGATAGTTCCTTTTGGTAGGGGGGAGTAGCCCGAAGCCAACTGGTTCCCACCTGGATCCCCAGATACTGTAACATCGCTGGAAATGAAAAAGCTAAAGAAGGATCGAGAATGCCTCAAATTGAAAATAGTCTCACCCTACAAGAGACAAAAACTACCACGAAGGCAAACATCAGAACGCAGTGGAATAATAATCATCCAAACAAAAAACAAAACAACGCCTACCACTGCTTGAGTCGCGCAGAACAAGTCACCATTTTCATGCATTTTGGGATCCATCCAATTAACAATCTATTCTAGATCTAGTTGTCTTACCTAATAGTTGCTGACTTGATCACTGGAGACTGGAGATGAATAGAATAATCCAGCAAAGATCAGACAGTTCATAAATTATAGTATAGTGACTCAGCAAAGTCGAATATTGTAAATCTACACAATAGAAACCATGCTGAGAACTGAGACACTACTCTACTAGATTTCTAGATCTAATACAAACACAAGTCAGTCTAGAGTGGTGATGGGGTTTGAGGCCCCGTGTTAGGCACCACTACGAACATAATTAAAAAGAAATACCAGAGGAGTAAATCCAACATCATGGCCGAATCGAAAACACACGGTTGCTTTAATCTAATCTTCAAATCACTAGAGCAAAGTTGAATATTCTAGATCTAGATCTAGCCTAAATCTACACAATAGTATATAGAAATGATGCTGACAACTGACTTTAGGCTTTTGCCAAGATGGCGATATTGGCACTGGTACATTATTTTGAAACCCAAGGCGTTTGGCAACAGACCGCACTTCCGTATAACAACGGTACCACACCCAGCCTTCGATTTGAGGTGTATTTTACATTGTAGTAGTAGATTGTAGTTGTAGTGGTAGGGACTGTGGCTTTAGGCCTTTTAGCCTTTTTACGTCCCGTCTTGATTTGACTGATTTTGTTCCGGTATCTTTTTGCCTGTCTTCAATTTATTCATCAAACTAGCAGAGTACCCCCCGACCCCCGGCCCCTTATCGCCTCATTTTACTTAAAACGATTGAGATACTCAAATGATACCACACATGATCTTAGTCTTTCACTGTATGAGAGATGTTGCCATTTTTTCACTAGCTTGGTAGCTCTTCTTTGGACTCTCTCAATCGCAATCGACTGTCTTTTGAACTGGGGGTACCAGATGATGTCTACACAGATGGCTCGGCAAAAGACGCAAAACAGGACGGAGGATGCAGGGTGAGAATTGAATGGCATAATGGAAGCGCAACCGAACAGCCAACCACCTCTGGAAAACTGTGCACCAACTATGGAGCAGAAGCGACTGCAATAGAGGAAGCCACCAAGATGCTACTGGGCAGGGTCAACTTACAACACAAGGTCGTCATCCTCACAGATGCTAAATCAATACTGCAAGTACTGATGTCAACCAACAACATTGAACTCAGTTACCTATCTTTGCTCCTCTACCAGCTCAGTCAGTCAACCCAAACATGCGTGCTGCAATGGATACGGGACACTGCCAAATTGATGTCAATGAGAGAGCAGACCAACTAGCAAATGTTGGATCCATCGCCTCCATCACCATATGTATCGCTGTCTTGGTGTAGGAACATCAGCAGTGTGTGAGTGTGGAGCGCCCCGCCAGGACAGTGAGCATATTCTACAGGACACCAGAGGCAGGATATGGCCGACAGTGGCATCCCTAAGAGAAAAGCTCTATGGAGGCTTGGGGGACCTTAACGGAACTTTTCATTGAGACAACTGGCCTTGACATCTGACAGGGAGAACGAAGAAGAAGAAGAGGAAGAAGAACCCGGAAGTGTTGAGTACACCGAAGTATTTTTCTAGAAATGTACTGTTTTGGGTCCCCAGCAGTCAGAAACTGACGGATGCTAACTTGCATGTGTTGAGCACTTTGCATAATTAGCCTAATTAGCATAAAGTAGCATAATTCTTTAAAAGTCAATACCGGGTATCTCAGCAGCCCTTTAAGCTATGAATCCATAGGTCCGGTGCGACGGTGAAAAATGTGTGACGGTGTACGGTATGTACCACACCATCGTCATCATCATCACAAGTGAGCAGAAGATGGACTGCATCAGATCCCGCCAGCGAGTTCTTAAGACTGATGCATGCACAAATGATGTGAGAAGCTACTCATCTAAAGGCTGCATTCTGTCTCGGGCGAGTCAAACGACAAGCACCACACAGGGAAGTGTCAACAATGGTGTAAGGTTTTAAAAATTTATTCAGTAAAAGTTTGTTGTAAATGACCATATACCACAAGTGAATTCTGCAAGGGGCCTAACTAGTACTAGTAGATCTAGTAGGCCTACAGAAGATAAGACACATTGTGCCAGTACTAAAATAGTTTTAGGTCTCCAGTTGAGACGGAGTATAAAGGACGTCTAAGAATAACGTGAAAATAATACAGTTTTGATCTAGAAAGTATAATTCAATAGTTTTAGTAAAATACATTAGGCTACTTATTCACATGAATATAATCAAATTATAATCGAAAACGGACACTGCAATCAGTGTATACTGCTGGACTGCAAGAGAACAAAACTCACAACTTCTAAACACACGACAATAAGATAACTGATGAGAAGTGAGGAGAAGAGAAGTCTCGCTTAGAAAAACCACCGGCGTTGCCGGCGTCAGTCAGTTCAATTTCCCGCACTCAAGCAGATTTATACTGTTTTCAAAATGAAGCTTATTTTGGAGCCCGAAGCTCTAACTCTAAAGAAAAAAAAGGAACACACAATTAAAAAACACCCAAACAAGGCAGCTGTGTCTGCAGGTAAGTAAGTAAGCTTAGTTTTAGTTAGTAGGCCCTCCTCCCTCTTCTTTGCCTTGCCTTCTTAGACTTAGAAAGTTAGAGTGATGGTGGGAATAGATCAGATCATTTAAGATTTATCTATCTAGATCTAGATTCTAGATCTAGAGTGGGTTAGGCCTTTCCGGCATATTGTGAGCTCCGGCAACACCTCAAAAATGTGTATTTCATAGCTCCAGACAACATTACATTTCCTGCTCCCTTCTTCGTTCGATGTCAAAGTCAAAGTAAAAGAAAGTTGGATTCTATTGTTTCCGTCTACTTTCACTTTTTAGCTTCCATATTTTGGGATAGACAAGCGCTTGTTTTCGATATCCACACCATGAGGTTCGAAGAGATTTAACGAAAAACATAATATTTGGTTAACGCCCACCAGGACTGTCGAAAACTGCAGTTATTTGGCCTGTTCGACACCCGGCCCCGGGAGTTGCAGAGTCGGCGATCGAAAAACGGGTTGGCCGGATCGCCAAATCTGGACAAAGATGAATAGCGACAAAAACATTGTGTTTCGTTAAGGTTTAGGTTCATGTTTTTAACATCAATAATGAAAAGCCCGATAGTATTTCTTTCTATCAACATCCGGTTCATGCAATTTGGTCGGCTACTACGAGGAAAATTCGCGATTTTGCTTAGCTGCCCCTGTCCCTAACACGCTCTAGATCGAGATTGTTTTGTTCGCAATGGTGACTAGATCTATGTGTCTGTACACAAAATGAGATGTGCAAATTGTCTAAACCTTTTACTTTTACTTACAGTCTTACAGTTAGACTTTGCCTTGCACTGGTACTGGTAGCAATATATTATATATATAATTATTTTATTTTTCAGACGGAGAGCTTGCTTGGGCCTTTTCTGATGATCTTTTGGAAATTTGGTGCACACAGAGCCACCAGACTTTGTCAACACACAGGTTGGTTGTCTGTTTGTTTACCCTTTGTTGTCACAGTGGAAATGATTTGACTTATTTCTAGCTCTAAATGCTTTTGACTCGTTCCTGGTGACCGCTGTAGTAAGCCACTCACAGTCAGTTCCTTTCATATTCATTGGTCATCCCGTGAAGTGTTGTATCTGCATTGTTTGGCCATTACTACAGTAATTCATACCACACAGATCAGATTGACGATGTCCATCTTTCCTGAAAGCAAGAGTTTGACTCAAAAAAGACAAAAGAAGCTACTATGGTCCAAACTGCATAGATTCCAACTTTATCATCGCCAGAGCAAAAACAATTTTTCAAAAATGTGATCCTCGCTCTCTCTCTCTCTCTCTTAAGAACAGTAGTTGTGCAGACAGACACTTTGTGGGATGTGTGATGGTATATTAGGCCACAAGTCGAGACTGTTTCATGCCAAAAGTTGCACTGCAGGAATTTCACTTCATTTTGATTTTTGTGCACTGTTTTGCATGAGACAAACATCATTTCCTATCTATGTCATGTGTGGCATTCCTTGAATAATGTATTACCTTTTACGTAACTTTGACTGTCTGTTTCATCATTGTTGATGTTAGCTGCTGCAAGGATGTCCTCACAATCCTACAGGCTATTAGCCCTTGTGTTGTAAATTAAATAATTAGGAAAGTTACAAAGTTAGGTTATGACATAGTAATATTGTCTTGTGTCTGGTTAGGTTTTCTCCATGGAGCCCCAGCTTTGAGAGAACCACAAGCATCACTAGTGTGTGTCACATACCCGATCACGATTATGGCAACCTCTTCCTGGTGGCCACCACAGGTGTAGGGGTCGGAGATGGGCAGGAACGCCTTCACTACTATGGCCTACGCTGGGGGAAAGTCGTCAGGGTTGTGGACATGCCACATAAGGTGATTCTTCTTGTCTCTCTTTGTGTGTCCTGGTGTAGAGCCTCTGTCGTTTGGTGAACAGAAGTGTAATATAATTGGCATAATTGGATAAACAGCGAAATTTACCATTTTGTTTAATGTTGATCATGAGCTTCCCTTCTATCTTACCACCACTCTCAAATGGAAAAGAGAGGAAGGAAAGTGTGGAGGTCCTTCACAGTGCTGACTTGAGGGGGCCATCCACAACAGTTTTCGCTGGAGGCCCGGCCTGCACAGGCCGAAATTTGGATGGAAAGTGTCAAACTCCAGTCATCTTCCCTGTGTTTTAAATGAGAAATCCCTTGTGACTTTTCCTAAGTTGTTTGTTTTTGGGTTGTTGGTTTGTTGTTTTTTTTCAAATTGATTCCCTGCCTAACCCTACACTCCTCTGTTTCTTGCTAGAGGTCTCATGAAAATGGTCATGTGCTGCACCACAGTGAAGCAACTACTGCATGCTTTGAATACTTCTTTGTTTGTCATTGCATTTTCATGAACAATTTCATTTCGTTTCACCCCATGCTATTGTCTATGCTATTTACATACCTATACTGTGTGTTCAATAAGTTAGATGAATGAGAGTGAGAAATGTGTGATGCAAATGTGTCCCACCATGGTTGCTTGTTTGTGAATGTATTTCAGAACATTGTGAAACCAATTTACCCTCATGGGATATTAAAGAATTATCTTATCTTTGAATCTTAACCGTGTCAATGTGTTGTGCGGACCAGATCACTGCCCTGGAAGTGTTGTTTTCCAACACCAGAGATGACAGCGTTCCCGCCTGGGTGCTCAGCTCACATCAACAATACTTCTCTGGCCTTGTGGCCGTGGGCACAGAGGGAGCCTACGTCTTCCTACTTGGTATGTCTTCTTAAAGCTCATTATAGTGGTAGTCATAGTAATGATAAAGTTTTACCTCTTCCTACTTACTAGGTATGTCTTCTTAAAGCTCTTTATACTTACTTACTTACTTACTTACTTACTTACTTACTTACTTACTTACTTACTTACTTACTTACTTACTTACTTAC